>QLSR01000140.1:672170-693607 GCA_031780015.1 Citrullus colocynthis
CCCCCCCCCCCCCCCCACATGGAAATAATTAATTCCTTCTCCCCCTTCCGGAAAAAAAAGGAAAAAAAAAAAAAAGAAAAAAGAAAAAAGAAAAAAAGAAAAAACCTCAGTTCTCTTTTGTTGTTTTTCTTTGAATTTATTGGTTTTGGAAGAGAGATTTGTTTGTGAGTATATAATATGTTTATTTGTAAATGCTGACAATGGGAATCGTTGTAATTTGCTTTTATGCTGATATATTGATGCTTATATTCATCTCTCTTTTCACTTCATTGTTGTTCAACTGAGTTCTAAACTCATTTCTTTGATTTTTTTTTTTTAATGCCCAAAACTGGCCCTGATGGAAGAGATTAATTCATTACTATAAAATTTGTTCTTTTTGGAAAGTATCAATTTATACCCCTATATCAATTTGAACCTTAAACTATTGTAAGTATATTAATTTACATCCTCTCTTACGTTTTGTTTAGGAAAACTTTGTGTGAAACCTATAATTGTACACATTAAACCCTTAAACTTTCATAATTGATCAATTTAGGCTCTTTGTTAGAATTTTCTTTGAAAATGGTCCTATAATCGTCAATTTTGTAAACTTGACATGTTTGAGAATCAGTGCAGGGATGATTTTTTAAAGGTAATCATGCTAAAAAGTCTAAATTGATTGGTTTATAAAAATGAGGAGTTTAAAATTGACTCAAATCATAAGTTTCACACGATATTAATCGAGCAAAGTTTAAAAAATGGGTATAAATTGATACACTTCCGAAAGTTCAAGGTTTTAATTGATACATCCCAAAATTTAGGGGTATAAATTGATATTTGCTTTATATATATGACTATTTTGGCTAGTTTACAAGCACTTTCAACTAATCTCACGGCCTACTACCATTCAGATGCCAAGGAAATTAATTGGATGTTAAATCTTAAGTAGGTGATCACCATGGATCGAACTTATTTCCTTTAATTCCTTTATTAAATCCAATGGCTATATAGGTATGCATATGGTACATATAAGTGAAGACATATCTTTGACTTATATTAACCATCGTAAGCTCGGGGATAGAGTTAGAAATTGATTTTACTTTTTGGTTACATTTAGCAATTATAGTTATATCATGCATCCAAGACATAAGGCAAAGAAAAATCCATAATTACATACATACATTATTGTTTGGCTTTGACTAAAATATGAATTTTCAGTGTAATTATACACGATGAGGTTTCGAGTAGTGTAGAATAGAGAACGTACCTTAGTTTTGTTGCATTCACAGTGTGGCCCTCAAAAACTGTACAACAAAATAGAGGATAGCCAGCAGCAACGCAAATTGGTATGCATCTCTTTGGAAGTTGTCCTCACCTTGAAAGAACTACATACAAATTCAATGATAGTTATTGAATCACGATTATTGATTAAAGGTATGTTCCAAAGTACTTTAAACTAGAGTAATTTATTTAAAAGCACTTCAGTAAAAGCAAAAAATAAATAAATAAATTGTTTAATTAGTGTAACATCTAGTTTTACTTATCAGTGAGTTGGAAATACTTCTTAGGTTAACTTACAAATTTAATCTCTAAACTTTGAGGTTTATGTTTATTTGGTCCTTAATAGTTTTCGAACTTTTGAATTGTTAAAGTAAATGGATCAACTCAACATAAAATTGAATGTTTAGGTTTCTAGTACACATAAAATTCAAATTTATATATAATAGAACATCTAGTTTTTATAAATTTCAAATTTTGTTAGTGTTGTTAGACATAACATTTAAAGGTTTAAGGACCCAATAGATATCAGTCCTAAAATCACTTATAATTTAACCTAATTTTTAATTAAGCATTTCGACCCGAAACAAAAGTTATTCTGAACTTGACAATTTGAGTGAGGAGTGCTTTTGATATTACATAGAGAGAATTTAAATGAGAAGCAAACTTGATCATAAATTAGCTGCTCTACACATGTGGTTTGAGTCAATCACAAAAAATTTTAGAGGTTCTCGGAGAAACTATTTCAAGAATGAATTTCTATCTTAATTCTTAAAATTATAAGTTTATTTGTTTTTTCAACACTTTTTACCAATACCAATATTTTCAAAAATCATGCCAAGTTTTGAAAGGTAAAAATAATTCCTTTCGAAAACTATTTTTCTTCTTTGAATTAGTTGAAGCTTTCGAACTTTTCTTTAAAAATCATCAATGAAATTGTTTCTTACCTAAAAAAAAAATGTAAACACTACGGTTAGAAAATTAATCAGAAACAAACTTAAATTCCAAAAAAGCGGAAAACTAAAAACAAATATGTTACCAAACAAGGCCAAGGGAGCACACCTTTCTAAAACAAGAAACATTAACTTAAAAAAGCTATTAACATTTAAAGATCTCAACCAAAAGAACAAACAAGAAAATCATCATCAGAGATATGTTTCTCAAAAACCAAAACAGAATACAATAACACTACTAAAAGGCCTCTGAAAAAGAGAAATGAGAAACCGTAAACAAGTAATGGCATCTATATTTTCGGAAGTACAAAATAAGAAGATGAATCAAATAGCATTGGTGAAAATGGGACAAAGATAGATAATAAGAAGGATAAAGAACACTAACCTTGGTAGGATCACCGGAAGGGTCAGGGAACATTTCCAAGTTCTGTTTCTCGGTAGAGACTCGGCCGGTGAGGCTGTTGACAGAATCGGCCAAGTCCTTTCCCGCCTCGGCAGAGGCAAAGAGATAACGCGAGGCCCAAAAGAAAGCTTGGGAAATGGCAGAAGAACTCGATACGTCCCAACGCTCTTCGTGTTCGATAACTTGGCCACTGATTTGGTTGAGAGTGAACTGTGAATCGACTTTGATAATGAGATATCCTCCTATGGCTGAAACCAAGGATTTAGGTTTCCCTTTGATTGTCCACTTGATGTTTAGTATGCTTGTTGACACCATCACCATTTCTTGTACACTCTGTCGTTATAGATCTTACGGATTAGGATTAATCGTATAGTCTTAGATTTGTTGATTTTGTTACCCTTTTTACTAACTAGTTCACAACACGTGTCACGTAAAATTTATAGTTTATTTTAGTACAGAGTTGAAATAAAAAGTTTAGAAAGATTATATAATATATAACATAATTTTAACATTGTTTAATTCAAATAGTTGTAATTATTTGAAGAAAAAAATGCAAAATAAGAATTTATGAAATATTAAAAGGCAAAAGATGTGACTGTATGATTAAATATATCTAGAATTAGAGGTTGATATTTGATGTTTCATATCTATGGTCTAAATCACACACGTTAACGAGATATACTACCTTAAACCTAAATAGTTGTAGGGTGGCAAAAGACATGACTCTTTGTTCAAACATATCTCCACTATTAAATCGTGATTTTTCTTATATATGGTCTACATCACACCCATTTACAAAAAGGTATAGCCCTTCAACCTAAATAGTTCTAAATGGGAAAGGACGTGACTCTCTGTTCAAACATGTTTATGTAGTTAGATCGTAATGTTTCTTATTTATAGTTTAGATCACATTCATAAATAAAAGAATACATCACTTCCCATATAACCACCTCGATCCAAATAGTTGTGACAGAGAAAAAAATAAAAATTATCAACAATTGTAAGGACAAAATAGAGATGTAAAACTTATCCTAGTAAGAGCCTCACTTTCTCTCTCTTACTAACCTAAGCATAACTCCCCAAGGAATTAAAACTTCAACAAAAAAACAAAGTAAGAAATTCGAATCGCTTGTACATGCATCTCTAATTGATCTTTCTGTTTGTTCCCTTAATATCTTTCTCTAAGATACCACATAACCATTTTATTTAAATTTAAAAAATAAATAGTTCATTTTCATAATTAAATTATAAATATGATGATGGTTGCGTGGAGATTTAAAAAACGTACATTATTATTAAACAGAAGAAACCTATAAACATAGAAAATATGGTCAAATATGTTTGGGTAAAATACACTTTTAGTCCTGAGGTTTCAACTAAGTGTCTATTTGGTACCTGAAATTTTATAATGGGCATTTTTAGCCCTTGAAGTTTGAATAACAGTTCTAAATGGTCCAAGTTTAAATAATGGTTCTAAATGGTCCACCCACCCATTTGACTTAACGGGATGCTGATTAGACTGTTAAATGATGAGGTATACTTGCTTATGCGTCAATTTTTAATCTAAAATTATATGAATTGGAAATTTATCATATTAAAATTTTAGATGGTTTAAAAAGATTTAAAAAAATAGAAAAACAGAAAACAAATCTTTTATTTGTTGTATATCTTGCATTGAAGACCAGAAGTCATGGTTGGAAAATATCTTTCTTCCACAAGCATCGGATGACAACTTTCTTCGACAAGCATTGGACGTCAAGCATCGAAAGACCAAAATATTTTTATTCATCTTTTCTTTAAAATTTTGTTAAAGATTGAGTTTTCTATTATCTTTTCTCTAAAATTTTGTTCAGAATTAGGTTTTTAATTCCCTCATCCTATTTACATCGAGAATGAGAGCAAAGGATTTAAGGAGGAAGTGTCTGTTTCAATTAAAGATGTAACCAAAATAAATTACAACGACTAGTCTCACTCTCACTAGTCTCGTTCACCGAAGTCAGTCGCGTTGGGTCATTTCACTCTCTCTAGTATCGTCTCGCTAGTCTCGCTCTTGCTCTCGCTAGTCTCACTCACCAAAGTTGGTCGCGTCGGGTCATTTCGCTCTCTCTAGTATCGTCTCACTAGTCTCACTCTTGCTCTCGCGAGTCTCACTCTCACTATCACTAGTCTCGCATAGCAAACGTAAACCACGAGATAATTCAAAACCAGGTTGAAGATACCAGTAGCTATGGATGTTAAATACATTTGCTTCTGTCATAAAATTATTTAGCTCAATGATTGACAACATATCCCTATCAGCAGTCAACACAACCTCAACCCTCCCAACAACCTTGGAAGTTGCCACAAAGTGATCTAAAGTTGTCGTGCTTGTCAAAAAAAGATTATTGATTTTCCAATGCTTGTCGTTCTGATGCTTGTCGAAAAAAGTTGCTGTTTGATGGTTGTCGCAGAAAGATATTCTCCAAACATAAAAGATTTGTTTTCTATTTTTCTGTTTTCTTTTAAATTTTTTTTAACCATCTAAAATTTTAACATAATAAATATCCAATTCATATAGTTTTAGATTAAAAATTGACACATAAGCAGGTACACCTCATCATTTAACTATCTTGTCAGCATTCTGTTAAGTCAACTAACGATCAAATAGGTGGAGGAACCATTTAGAACCATTATTCAAACTTCAGGAACTAAAAATGCCCATTATAAAACCTCATGGATCAAATACACCTAGTTAAAACATCATGGACCAAAAGTACATTTTGCTCAATATGTTCTTAGTTTCTATTTTTCAAAAGGAGAAAACTAAAAGTAATTATTATTGTTGTTGTTGTTGTTGTTGTTGTTTTTTAAAAATAAAATGACACAAAAATAAAAACGTTATCGAATGAATTTTTAAACTTTAGCCGAGAGTTTGAAGACAATTCTTAAATATAGATTAACTGCTGATAATAATTGAAAAATTATTTTAAATGGCAAAATTGTTAAAAAATACTTAAAAATAATAGTAAAATATTATCGTCTATCTGCGACAGGCTGCGATAGGCTATTATCTGTGTCTATCATCTATTGTGATCTATTGCGATAATAGATGGTAATATTTTACTATAATTTGTAGATATTTTGTTTCATTTTTTCTATATATGAAAACAATCCTAATAACTTTTCAAAAAGAGAAATGGTTAAAAAAAAAAAAAACTATTAAGCTTTATTCTTTCTAAAATTTAGAAAAAGAAAAAACGTTTTAATTTATAAACAATATAATAAAAACAAAAGATGGACAAAGGAATTGTGGAGGAACTTCTTTCCGATTGAAGGAAACAAACAGAATATATTACTTATCTAATCTAAACTTAAATTGGTTTAAATCCATTTTAGTTTAAAATTTAAATTTTATCTATTTCTCCAAATTTTTTATTTAAATTCTAGAACTTTAATGAAAAGAAATAATAAATAAAATAAGTAAATAAATAGTTTTTAGACTAACAAAATGTCATTTAGTCTAGTGACCTTAGTCTTCCCAATTTAAAAATCATTTATTATTTTGTCACCTGATATTCATTTATCCAATATCCATTTCAATAAATGTGGTCTTATTTCAGATTACAATATTCAAAATATGTGGTTTAAATTTACATCTTCTAAGTCACATTTTAATTTGTTACAAAAACCCGAGTGAAAAAATAAAGTTTCGTTTAATAACTATTTAGGTCCCGTTTTAAAATTATTTTATTTTTTGTTTTTGTTTTTTAAAATTAAATCTATAGACACTATTTCTACCTTCAAATTTATACATTTGTTATCTACTTTTTACCAATAGTTTGAAAAACCAATCCGAAATTTGAAAACTAAAAAAAATAACTTTTAAAAACTTGCTTTGGTTTTTTGAATTTGGCAAAGAATTTAACTATTGTACTTAAAAGAGATGCAAATTAATGTAAGAAATGGGAAGGAAATAAGATTAATTTTCAAAAACAAAAACAAAAAACGCAATGATTACCAAACGGGACCTAACTTTTAGTTTCTTGTTTTTGAAAATTAAGCCTATAAATTTTTTTTATGTATTATTTACCAATGTTAAAAACCAGGCCAAAATAAATAATACTAATAAT
The DNA here is from genome assembly GCA_031780015.1 of Citrullus colocynthis. Lineage (NCBI taxonomy): Eukaryota > Viridiplantae > Streptophyta > Magnoliopsida > Cucurbitales > Cucurbitaceae > Citrullus > Citrullus colocynthis. The sequence goes on from QLSR01000140.1 coordinate 678,893, forward strand.
AATAATAATAATAATAATAATAATAAGTTTTCAAAAACTTGGTGTCTATATAATTTTTAAAAACTAAAAATAAAAAATAAATTGTCACTAAATGAATTCTAAATAATTACGAGTTTAAATAATTGGCCTAAAACATCTAAATAATAATTTAAAATAAAATTCTAACCTTGTATCAAGAATTAAAATATTTATAAATATAACAAAATTTTATTTATTATTTAAAATAGACTGCGATAGTTTATTTCACTGTTAAACTAATTTTCTATCGGACTTATCAAAATTGTAATACTTTGTAAGATAAGTCTAAGCCGAGCATCAACACGAGGCCCTGGTTTGACTCTCTCTGCCCCCAAATATACTAAAAGGAAGGAAAAGTACTGATGAGATAAGAAAAAAGTATTACCGTAGTTGGATTCTCAAGTGCACTGGTTGCCCAGAGTTGTCTTTTATACTTTTCTCGACCCGTGAATTTCCTAATCGGATCCTGCATTTCACAATTTGAACTAATTTCAATCATTTTTCCTCTAAATTCATCTTCAAAGCAGTTCAGAACAATCACAGCAAAGCAATTTGTCGATGAAATTCGTAAAAATTAGGGCCAAAATTGGATACCTTATACTTGACAAATACGGCAAAATTTCCAAGAGACCGGTCGCCTTGGCGAAGTTGAAGAATGTCTCTAGCAAGTTGCCTGGCAGTAGATTCAACCAAGGGGCTACTGATGCACTCAAATTCGTTGCAGAGCTCACCGAAATCCATGCCGTCTACGATCTTATCAGCCTCCGATCTTTCGACGGCAGATTCCGCCGTCAATTGATCGGTTCTGTTGGAATCGCTCCCGGTGGCTGCAAAACAGAAACCCTAAGTCTATCAGAGACATTGAGGAATCGCCATTAAAAAGAAAAAGTGTGTGGAGAAAAATTGCAGGCCTCTGAGAGGAAGAGCATGGCGGCAGTGAGGGGGAGGAGGAGGAACGGAGAGAGTTGTGGTGGCGCCAAGGCGGGTCTTGCGGCGGAAGATTGTGGTGGCGGCCGCTGCAGATGGAGCGGCGAGAGAAGGAGAGGAAACGCAGGTACTCATGTCTCCGTCCCATTGTGATTACAGACTCCAGCCATTAGTTACTTGTGGTTTGAGTTTCAGCCTCAACTCGTCTTGATTTTTCTTTTTTTTTTTTTCTTAACCTTTTTTTTCCATTTTCTGTTTTTTTTTAAAGAAAGCACACGGGGGAGAATTTAAATATTTTAATATTTCAAACTTAACTTGGGAGATTTTATGATTGAACTAAAAACAAAAGTGCATTTCTATACTTTAAAAATAGTGAGTATGGTTCATGAACTCTCAAAATATCTATTTTTAATTGGATTCCAATAAAGTTATTTTTAGCTTTTCTATTATTTTTTATGGATTATTGCAAAGAGAACAAAACGATATACATTAATTAGGCCGATAGCCAACATGTTTGTTGTTTGCAAAAATGGCAAAAGCACAACTCAACCCACATGTAAAAGATATAAAATATCACAAATGCTCTCATTACTGTATTTGATAATAATGCGCTTAACTGATATACTTGTCAATTATGCACTATGACCAATAAACTTGATACACTTGACTGATTTACACTACAAGAATTTTTACCTGTTCCAACATTTTTTTTCTGGACGTATGAATTTTCATCAACAAAAAATGACCTTTTCTCAATGTAGCCTCAATTCGTCGGCTAAACTAAACAATTCAAGACTTTTTTTTTTCATATATAAGTCGATGAAAATTGGGACTTATGCTGATGCAAATTGGCATTGGCAAAAGTCAACATAGAAAAATGGGATGCGTTTTTCCCCCAAATCTATGTCGACAAAATATTTGGCATATGCCGACACAAAAATGCATCGACAAAAATGACTTAAAAAAGATTCTTCTTTTGGATCTATGCCGACGAAAATAGGGGTCTATCCTGACGAAATCTTACGTCGGGAAAAGTTTAACTAAAAAAATCATTTCCCCCCCTTTTTTTCCCTTTCCCCTTCTCTTTTGTGTACACCCCCCCCTTATTTTTCTTCGTCTATTCGTCTTCTTCCCTCTTTTTTCCCTTTCCCCCACTCTATTTCGGCCGATTCTTTCTTCCCCACAACAGCCATCACTGTCGAACATCTTCTCTCCAACTCGTTCTCCTCGCGTGTCACACCCCCTCCCAAGTTTACCTGCACAACCCGAAAGGAGATGTGAGGACAGTATACATCACCCCTCTTGTGACGCATACCATCCGTCCCTTCACACACATTCTGAACTGTTCACCATGTAATCTCCACATTCTAAAACATATTAAACATCAAATATGGAAAAGTATATACAAGCCAAAACGAAATTTCCTCAATTCTTTTACATGTCCTTACACAACCCATAGTTCAACCCCTGGTAATTGTACATACATATCTACATGCCACCTAATTAAGGTTTAACATACAACTAACACTTCAACAAGTCGAATTATTCAGAGTCTCGAAACTTAAGCAGGGCAAGTGGGAGTAGGCAAAGCACCAAAAACGTCCTTGCTACCTGGAGGGGAAAGAAAACATTGAAAACATGAGCTAAAGGCCCAGTGCGTGACAATTTTAATAAACCATTTTAGTTCGGAAATCATCAGTAGTAAAACTATGCTCAACATTAAACATAAAACATGTAATCACTTCAAATACATTAGTTAAAATAAACTTAATTGCCCTTATCACCTCATACATGATTTTCAGCAAATCATAAGAAAACAGTTTAAGTGCAGTACTTTTCCCTTAGTTGAAGTGGAGCAAAACTCAACACCCCAACGTCGAAAGCATATAAGGCTCGATGCGGAGCAAAACTCAACACACCAGCATATAACCTCTATGTGCACATAGGAATATGGCGGGTTGCCCATGTACCTTCTCATGTCCTTGAGTACTGGGTCCCGGGGAAACTCACATGCCTTTTTAGTATTGAATCTCCTCTAAAACATTACATAGGCGGGTTGCCCAAGTAGTGGGTCCCGGGGAAACTCACATGCCTTATTAGCATTGAGCCTCCTCTAAAACATTTTCCTTTTTAGAAACAACATTTCATACAAACCATTCATATACAAATCGTTCATAAGAATACAGGGCAATTATTAGATCAATAACATCTCATCAACATGCTTTTCAATAACTTTAAGAACATAACGTTTGTCTCATAAAGCATTTAATCAGAAATTCTCATTTCATTGGAAAACCGAACTATTATGTTCAACAAAATCATTCTAAAGTAAAAGAAATGTCACTCACAACTCTTTCTAGGCCTTGAATGGATCATAAGCCTTTCCTATCTCTTCTTGGCCTGAAACAAAGATTTTCCCTTGTTATACTTCTTTTCCATTCACAAGAACATAAACAACAACTTATCATATGCTCAATGTTTATAGCATATCATGCGGTTAAGCTTTCATTAGTTTATTCTCAAGCCTTAACTCTAAATCTATAACTACAAGTTATCCTTTACCCTTCTGCTATACCTTAATTTCCAAGAACACTTTACGTGCAGCTCACTTGCTTTTATATCAACACTTGAGCCTTAGTTTCTGTTTGACAAAGCTGACTGTTACAGCTTGATGTCTCTACTTAATCCCTGCTAAAAACGCATTTCCAGCCCATATTAAGACTTCTTCTCTTCTACGAACTTGTAAAGAATTGAGTTCCACAGCTTACCTCAAAATTTCAGGGCTTAACTCTTTTTCGTTCTCCAGTTATGCCAAAATTACTCCGCGTTGCTCCGGATTGCATAGCAGTTCTGTAGTTACTGCTTTTACCTAAAGATTCATGTGATAAACTTCGGTTTCAGCTTAACCATCCTTCATAAGACTTGTTAGGAATTATGTTAACTTACTAACCTCAAAATTTCAGCCCCAAACTCGGTTTCCTTGAGTCGTTCTACTCCAAACACTACCCACTGTTCAGTCTGTGCGTCTGCAATCAATCCTCTGTTCCAGCTCGGATTTGAGCACCAAAACAGGTAGAATTTCGCCCAAAAACTATAAGAACACCTTCCTCTTCCTTTTCTGGTGGTTTCTCTGAAAGATGGAACTGACTTAAGTTCTCGAAATGTCTGAAAATAATTAAACTCACCGATATATATACTGCCGACTTATCCCTCACATGTACCAAGATGATAATGCCGACTTACCCCTCACCGTAGGTTGGCTCTGGTCTTTCCTTCGACGCAAGGCACTCATGTCTATGTTCTCCTCCAACATCTTCAGCAACTAACCATCCTTGGCGCATAATGTTCTCGGCGCCTCCTACCTCTGACGCATACAACGTATTCATCCACATCACTAGCTTCATCGCGTCAAGACCATTCTATCTTTGACGCAATGTGACTTCAGCGCATGGCTATCTTCGACGCATGGTGACTTCAACGCATGGCTGTCTTTGGCACATGGTGACTTCAACGCATGGTTCAAGCATATCTCTTTCCCCGCCATCGATCACTTATCCTTCGATGTGCCGACTACTTCATCTCACAACCCTTCTTGATTCAATCAACAATGCATTGTTCCTCAAATAATTCAGCTTCCCGCTACTTTCACCAACGCATGGTCTTGGCCACCACTTAATTAAAATTTTACTCTACTTCTTGGCTACTTCTCCACTAGCAACGCATAGCCTCAATCGCATTGCTCTCCCTAACACTTGGTTTTACAAATCGATGCTTACATCGCGTCTCCTCAAGCACGTTCTCTGTGCAACGTCTCCCCAATGGCCATCAGCATCAGCTTGTTCTAGGTACCCTTTATCATATTGATAATCATGTATGTGAGCGTGGACTGCATATTTTAGTTGATCTTTGATGTTTTTTCATCGTAGTACTTGTATATGTGTAGACTCGTAGCTTGGGAGGAAAGGGGTTCATGTAGTCTACCTTCTTTTTTTTTTTTTTTCTTCTTATTCGACCTCTTCTCTAGCTTCTTCTTCTTCTCCAACATGAAGAGAGATAGAGCGAGATTGAGCGATTGCAAAAAAAGCGAGAGCGAGAGACCAAGAGGGAGACTGAGAGACTGAGAGGGAGAGCTAGATAGGGAGACTACGGGGAGAGAGAGATAGCGAGAGGGAGAACGAGATAGAGAGACCGATAGGGAGAGAGCGAAATAGTCAAATTGGAACTTTAACACATTTTAGGAACTTTGTAGGTGTTTTGAGAGTCAAAGTTGTCACTTAAACACTTTTTAGGAGTTTTTTAGTTTGAATTGGAGAGTGAAAGTAACCCTTGTTCAAGTATCATTAGGTTTGTGAAAAAAAGTTTATCCTAACTTTTTGTCCTAACTTCTACAGGATTAAAATTTGTTCATTTTATTCAAGTATGAATAAGGATTGGATTAAACTTAGAGATAGATTCTCAAGAGAGTATATTGATGGCGTTGCACAATTTATGGAAGTGGCAGAATATATTGGGAGATTCTTTGCGATCGATGGGAGACTCCTGAATGGCAGATAAATTTTATGCATTTCTTATACTTATGGTTTACACAAATTAATTGTACCAATAAATTATAAATTTATGTGAGAAAAGAGGGAGAAGAACAAGAAGAGTAGAGAATGTCACAATTTTCGAGTTTTCGAGATCAATTGACTGAAATGACAAGACAGTCAGGTGGGCAACAAAGGCAAAGAGGATGAACCCTCAAACAACTAGGTACGTTATGACAACTTTTTAACTTCAAATATGTGTGTTTTAGTGGATTTAGAAACTTACTTTGGTTGTGTGGCTATCCTGCAGTTTTGGTAGCCACATTCAAATATGTGTTTTAGTGGATTTAGGAACTTACTTTGGTTGTGTGCCTATCTTGCAATTATGGTAGCCACTTCGAATATGTGTGTTTTGGTGGATTTAGGAACTTACTTTGGTGTTGTGTCTATCCTGCAGTTATCGTAGCGACTTCAAACATGTGTGTTTTGGTAGATTTAGGAACTTACTTTGGTTGTGTCTATCCTGTAGTCATGGTAGCCACTTCAAATATGTGTGTTTTGATGGATGTAGGAACTTACTTTGGTTGTGTGGCTATACTACAGTTATGGTAGCCACATTCAAATATGTGTGTTTCAGTGAATTTAGTAACTTACTTTTTAGATAGTAAAATGGTTGTTCATGGTGTTCATGTTTTAATTGTAACTATTGACAACATGTTCATAGTTTGCATGTTTAGTCATGTTTTATAACCATTTAAATTCATTTTTCTTTATATATTTCTTCATAATATTTGTTTCTTCCTATTTCAGGTTGTACGCGTGAATTCTCAAATATTGTATTTCTGGAGACTACAAGAAGATTTTGAGATGATTAATTTCTTTGGTTTAGCATCTCAAATATATATTTTGGCTTAGGATTGTCAAACTTTTTTTGTATAGGGGATTGCTAAGAAGTTATGTTGCTTTAGCAATCCCAGGTATATTTTGCCATAGGAAATTTAAGCTTTTTTTTTTTTTTTTTTTTTGTATAGGGGATTTCTAAGAAATTTTTTTTGGTTTAGAATCTCATTTATTTTGGCATAGGGAATGTTAACATTTGTAAGAAGGCTAGTAAAATATCTATAATGTTCTTATTCTTAGAATTTTAGTAACTATATTGAACATTAATGTTATTTTTAATATATAAGTTTATTTTTGTTATATTTGTTTGAAGATTAAATTTTTTTTGTACAAAATTATTAAATAATAAAAAATAAAACTTTGGTTTATTACTATTTAAAATTTATAAAATTGAAAAAAAAACTTATGCCAACACATAATAAAACGTTGACAAAAATAGAACAAAACCTGAAAATATCCATTTTCTAAAAATTAGGTTTTTGCCGACGCAACCCAAATTCGTCGAAATAAAGTATATGCTGACGTAGAGAATTGTGTCGAGATAACTATATTTATGGCGACGAATGTATTTTCGTCGACACAAAGTTTATGCTAACGCAATATGTTGCGTTGGCAGAAGTAGATGTATGCCGACAAAAACGATTTTTTGTCGAGAGGGACTTCTCTCGATGTGGATACACCGACATTTTTACCGACGCAAGAATTTTCGTCAACATAAGTTTTCGCGACAAAATTTGGACTTTTCTCGACGTTTTATTGCGACGGCAAAAGTGAAAATTCTTGTAGTGACACTTGATGTACTTGACTAATAAACTACTGATAAATTTGTTAAATCATTCACTCGGTTATATTGCTAATAGAATTGATAAACTTGACTAATATATTGCATGATGCTAATACACTTAACTGATATATTTGATTGATATATTGTTGATAAACTTGATAATAATGCATTTAACTGAGTTGATATACTTTATAATGATACATTTAGATTTAAAAAAAAAAAAAAAAAAAAAAAACTCTTCTTCTTTTTAGAAAGGTGAAAATATATTTAAAATAGCTTAGGAAATAATGTTAGAATATAATTTTCACACGTGCAATGCTCGTTAATGTGCCAATGACGTGGACAGGGGTAGGGATTCCACATAGGGGAAATGGGCCCCTGCGGGTACCCATTCCCCGAGATAAAATTAGAGCAAGAAAACGAAAGCAAGATGACAAGATAGAACGAGACTGTGAGAGAGAGCGAGACTGCAAGTTCAAATGCAGGACCAAATTACTACCAATAAATAAAGTGAGACAAAGAGAGAGCGAAAGCGAAACAAAGCAATATATATATATATATATATATATATATATATATATATATATATATATATATATATATATATATATATATGGGTGATGGAGGATAACTCGGGGCAGGGTCGGGGTCAGGGCCGGGGCGGGGATACCCTCCCCATCCCCAAACGGGTATTCGAAGAATGTCCTCTGTTTGACCCTCCCCGATCAAACTGAGGATTCTCCCACCCGATCGAGGCAGACCCTGTAGGTTTTTTTGCCAACCCTAACTTCAAAATCATGCTTGCAATTTTTCTAATTTATTCTGCCACCCATTGCAGTTTTATATTTTTTTATCTTATTTATGGAAAATTATCTTAAATGGTAAAACTGTTAAAAATATTTACAACTAATAGCAAAATACACAGTCTATCTATGATAAATCACGATAGATTACTATCTATGTCTATTGTGACACAGATAATAGTCTATCACGGTCTATCGCAGACAGACAATAAAATTTTGCTATATTTATAAATATTTTTATTTTCTTTTGTCATATTTAAAAACAAGCTTTTATTTATTATTATGTATCACTCCAATTGACAATAGCTTACATAAATATGCCAAGGACTTATACAAACTCTAAAATGTATGTTATTCATTTTATTAAACAATATTTGACTGAGACATTATAACATCGATAAAAAAAATATAAAATATTTGAATCTTCATTCTTAGGGTCTTATTGAACTAAAAAGCGTGCATTATTTAATAACATCTTTCTTTCTTTTTATTTTCTATAGCAGACAAAATAATATGTAAAGATATGAAATCAGATTTAACTTTCTAAAATTTAAAAATTAAAAATGCATTAGGAAAGTAAGCTAGAAGAACAAATAGGAAAATTCTTGATCACAAGATGAATTTAAACATTTTTATTTAATTAATAATTGAAAATAATATTTATTCTTCGTCACTCAAAATCTTCAAGATAAGGTGGTGAGAAAGGATTATGTGTGGCCAATTTCACAATCGTGACAAAGTAGGAGACACGTGTGGATATGTCATTGGGAGTCACTAGTTCCAAATAAGATGGACCTAGAGCTGATTTGACCAAAGAATTCAGTGAATCTGTGATATTGTCGTCATACATTTGTGGTCGTTATTGATTATTTATTCTATAACAAAAATTTTAATTTTATTATATTTATTTATTATTTCTTTTTTACTTATTTTAAGTTTGATTTTAGTCTAAACCCATAGTAGATGTATGTTAAATAAAAAAACTGTATAATTAAAATATGGGTTTATGCATCTATTTTATTATAGAATTATTTTATTAAATTAGACTATTATTGTAATCTATTTAACTAGAACTTATTAAACTTGACCATAAGGTCATGATCTCTAGTATACCAAAACAAGCATCCATCTTTTTTTAATCTTATCTAAAGAGATCCTTTTAAAGTCGTTCATAGTATTAGTTGAAGAAGACAAAAACAATCTCTCAATGAAATTTGGTTCGTTATTTATTATTGACAATTTTATATGAATAATCCTAAGAATCTAATCAATATAAATTTACGGTAATTGTGCTAACAAGTAGCATGAAAAAATGAAATTCGTTGTTAAATTGTTGGTTTATTTTTGTTTTCTATCGATACTGTGATTCAATTTTTATTTTCAGTAAAAGATAGATACTGTGATTCAATTTTTGTTTTCAGTAAAAGATAGTTAGAACTAAACAAAATTAATAAATAAAAAAAAAAAAAAAAAAAAAAATATGATGCACACGAACGCACGGCACCACGCTCGAAAACCCTTGGTCCATTGGCAATGAATCTGGTGATTCAATCGCCGACGGGTGTACGCCGTCCGAGTATTCGGTGCTCATTGATTGTCTTGTCGGCTATGGGTCTTCATGGGTTTTCAAGTGCAGGTCTCGCCGGATTAGAGTTCGTGGTTTTTGGGTCTGCAGATCTTGTCGGCCGCCGTCGCTCTTTAGTCAATGGAATTCGGTATCGCCGTCGTTTTGCTCTGGTGTGAGTCTGGCAGTGCAGGTGGTCGTTCCAACAAGTTTCGGCGGTCGTGAGTGCTCGGTCGTGGGTAGTCCGGTCTGTAGGTTCGTAAATGGAGTTCAGCGTCTCGGTTTGCAGGGCTGATCTTTGGGACTCGATCGTTCTTTATTATTATTTTTTTTTTTAATTAGTTTTTTATACATAATTTCGTGAAATTAAAATCCAGTTTTTCAAATTGATAATTTTGTAATTAAAATCTCAATTTTGATGGATAATTTTGTGAATCCAGTTTTAATTTGATTGAAAGTATGGCCATTTTTAAGTTTAATTTGGAATAATCATGTCTAGATTCAAGTTTAATAGACCAAAATGTGGATTTGAATTAAAATTGATTGATTGTTTTTGGTGATTTAAATTTAAATTTTATTGATAATTTAGTAATTTAAATTCAAATTTCATGGATAATTTTTGGTGACCTTTCTCTCATTATGTACAATAATATATTTAAGATTATTATATTATTGTATTATATAGTTGGGATTAAATTAGTCAAAATAATATGTTACCTAAGTAGCCTCTGTTATCTAAATTAGTTTAATTCTAAAATATGATTGGTGTGTATTCATTAATTTATGCAAATGATTATCGGCCCAAAGGAAGATAACTATTTGACCAAATTGTGGGTATGCATGTGGTAATGAATACGTGACAATTATAAAGATTGCTTAGGTGAAAATAGTCAGTCCAAAGAAAGGCTATTTTTTGACCGAGTTTATTGTTAGTACTTTGATTACTACGTTGAGAATACCATTACCATTGGTGTTTAAAGGGCCCACCATATATGTGAAATTATTTTGTCATGTTTAATTTATGACATATTGAATTAATTGTGAGGATATGCTTTATTTACTTGTTTTTTGTTTCAGTTGATCTTACTCAAATATCTGAAAATTTAACTTCAATCCTTAAGTTGAATGGATCCAAGATTTGGAAGAAAAGCATAAGGATACTTCTTGGGTGTATGGATCTGAACCTTACATTAAGGATCGATAAACCTACTTCTACTGACGAACAACCAAATACAACCAATATTGAGAACTAGGAATGGTCAAATCACATGTGTCTGATGATCATTAGGCACTCTGTTCTGGAGTCTTTTCGGGGTTCTATCACAGAGAATAAAAATGTCAATAAGTTCCTTGCTCAAATTGAGAAATATTTTGCTAAAAATGAAAAAGGGGAAGCAAGTAGTCTTTTGACTTCTTTAACTTCCGTGATCATAAAGGCAATGGAAACATAAGGGAGTATATTATAAAAATGTCCAATCTCGCAAGTAAATTAAAGGTACTAGATATCAAGATAAATAAAAATTTACTCCTATATTTGGTACTTATCTTTCTTCCTGCACAAATCACTTAGTTTAAAATAAACTATAATACTCAGAAGGATAAGTGAATTATCAATGAGTCTACCTCACAGTGTGTGCAAGAAGAAGATATGAGTAAGAGAGAAATGACTGAAAATGCTCACTTAGCAACTAACTCTCGTGATAAGAAGAAAAGGAAATCTATGGGTGTTGCAAAAGGGATATCTCAGCAGAATAAGAATAAGAAGCAGGATACTGAAAATCATTTTTTTTTTTTTTTTTGCAAAAAAGGTCACATCAAGAAAGATTGTCTCGAATATGCCAAGTGACATGTAAAGAGGGTAAACTTCTTACTTTAGTTTATTCTGAAGTTAATTTAGCTTATGTACCTACAAATACTTGATGGGTAGATTTTGGTGCTACTACTCATATAAGTATATCTATGCATCGTTGCCTGTGGAGTCGGTCGTCAAGTGATGTTGAAAGATTTATCTATGTGGATAATGACAAAGTAGTTAACGTTGAAACTATTGGGAATTTTAGATTACTTTTAAAAATTGGTTGTTATTTAGATTTGAATGAAACTTTTGTTGTACCGTCATTTAGACAGAATTTGGATTTTATTTCTAGTTTGGACAAGTTTGATTTTTCTTGTTCTTTTGGAAGTTCTTTTGGAAATAATAAAGTTAATCTTTTTCAAAATTCCAAGCTAATTGGTACGGATTCTTTAATTGATAATCTATATATGCTTGATTCCTTTACTTCATCTAACAAGATCCTATCATCTAATTCTTGTGGTACAAAGCTTAAATTAAATGAGAATTCTACTACTTTATGCCACAAGCATTTATGTCATATCTCTAAACAAAAAATTCAGAGACTTGTGTTAGATGGGATTCTTGATTCCCTTGATTTAAGTAGCTTTGAAGTTTGTGCGAAATGCATTAAGGGAAAACAAACAGACATAAGAAAATTAGGTGCTAATAGATGCTCAGACGTCTTAGAACTAATATATATAGACATTTGTGGTCCATTTCCTACGGCTTCTTGGAATGGACAACAATATTTTATTACATTCATAGACGCTATCCAAGATACGGGTACCTATATTTAATTCAAAAAAAAAATCTCAATCTTTGGACGTTTTCAAATCTTTCAAAGCTAAAGTTGAACTTCAACTTGGAAAGAAAATAAAGGTTGTCAAGCTTGATTGTTGTGGTGAATACTATGATAAATATGATGGATCAGTTAAACAACGTCCAGGGTGAGGGAATTGAATTCTTAGTAGAAGCGAGTGATTACCATATGCTAATAATTTTCTTTTTGAAAACTTGAAAAATACAGAGAAGTAAAACTTGGACAAATAAAAGAAATTAGCATGCATTAAGAAGGAACTAGGTGTTTAAGTTACTTTACTTTTGAAGATCGTCTTCAAGGTAAGCTTTTCCTTCTTCTCACGAAAGAACTAATAGCAAGTTCTTCTTTAACAGAATATGTAGAGAACTTCTTGGGACACCACCAAGCAAGTCGTCCTCGCTATTCTCAAGAAGAACCAAGAGGAGTTGTGGCCTTTCTTGATTTTTTTCTTTTTTTTTTTCTCTCTTCTGCCAACAACACATCATCCCAAAATCTCTCTTCCTTTCTCTCTTTTAACGTGCTTTATCAAGAGAAGATAATAACTTCTCACTACCTGCAGTGCGAGTTAATTTAATTATTTAATATTATTAAATTAAAATTAATATTAATTTAATAATAATCTGTTAAAACATATTTAATATATATAATTGATTAACAATTAATTAATTAATAAATTAAATATCACATATTTAAGTTAAATTTGAATCATATTTACATAACCTTCTCTCACATAACCTATAGTGAATCCTATTCATATTAATTTTAATATATAGTTTTAATATGAATTCCAATCATATTAATTTTAACATATAGTTTTTATATGAATCTCATTCAGATAATTAATATTTAAATCTTATTTAAATATTTATCTCTTTTTTAACATAAAGTATAAATTCTGAATCTTATTAAAAAAATAACTTTATATTATAATATACTTATGTACATTATACTAATTGTATCATATACAATTAATTCCCTTATTAATTTGAACACTTCAAATTAACAAAAAATAACCGATTCTTATTCAAAGTCTTAATGAGCTAGTAAGGGGACCTTATGGACCTATAGATTAGAAGTTCCAATGATATGAGATTAATTAATTAAACTCTTTAATTAGAATAATCAATATTCATTAATTGTAGGTAACTCCACTAAAAACTTACAACTGCACTCTTCGCACTATAGATATATTTCTGTGTCCACGAAAATAACCAATCAACAGTAAGTCGACCCTTCACAAATACTTGTAATTATAGCTAGGTTAAATTACCGTTTTATCGTTGTAGTTACATTAACTCCTTAAGTACCACTGATCCCTCTAATGAACAAAGAATTTATAGTCTAACTATAAATTAACCTCTTTTGGCCTAGTGAGAGGGTGAGGCCCCTTTGTTCAAGACCCGAAATCAGCCTTTAAGGGAGCAATCTATCTACTTATCCTAAAGATGGTAATGATTGAATTCCATCTTGTGAAGATATGTTCCCGGCTCCCTATTTAGACAAATCCCCAAAATGATAAGTATGTTGAGTTTGCATCTAGTCACTTTCACCCATACAGAACAAAGGATTGTTTTCATAGACAGGAGTTCATAATTCACCCAGGATTAAGGTTAAGTCACCTATAGTCATCCTATGAAATGTTAACTTCTCAAATTAACGACGTTACAAAGAGAAATTAAACATTTCGCGGTCCAGCCTTATACAAACTCTTTGCATAGGATACCCCACTCACATGTCTCTACATGAATGATTAGGATCAAATCGTTTGTAACATTTTACAACTTTTTTAATAATTACGAAAGCAGGTCATATCCGTAGTGTTACCAGGATAAAGCACACAACTTTATCCCTATACTACAGACGTTTTGGTTATTACTTAAACATGACCCATCCACGTATGTCAACCACGTACAAGTTTAAGTTTACATAAAATAACCATGGATCTTAGTCTATTGGATTGAGTTAATGCAAAAATAATATTTTATTGAATAAATAAAATGTATCTACCACTTTACAAAACTACGAGACCTCAAGAGATTTAGGACATTAGTCCCACCACAGGGCCCTTTGCCAAATGCCTAAAGGAATATGGAATTGTCCTGCAATACACTACGCCTAGAAAACCCAACATGAATAGTGTGGCAGAAAGGCGAAATAGAACACTTAAGGATATAGTAAGAAGTATGATTAGTCATTCTTCTTTGCTAGAATCTTTCTGGGGTGAGGCACTAAAGACTGCAGCATATATCCTTAATAGGGTACCTAGTAAAGCGGCAGCTAAAACCTCTTATGAGCTATGGACAGGAAAGAAGCGTAGTATTAGGCATCTTCATATTTGGGGTTGTCCAGTTGAGGCTAGGCCTTACAGGCCTAACGAAAGAAAATTGAACTTAATAATTATTAGATGCTATTTTGTTTGGTATTCTAAGCGCTCTCAGGGTTTGAAGTTTTATGATCCTACTTCTAGATCATTGTTTGAGACAGGAAATGTCAGATTCCTTGAGGATGTTAAGTTTTGGGGGGGGGGGGGGGGGGGGAG
>QLSR01000140.1:693824-726020 GCA_031780015.1 Citrullus colocynthis
GGGGGGGGGGGGGGGGGGGGGGAGGGAAGATAATATAAGGAAAGTTGTATTTGAAGAGGAGTGAGTTTCTTTTCCTAATATAGTTATAGATGATGTTTAGGCTCCAATTCATGACTTCACTATCGAACAAATTATTTAACAAGACAACATTGTAGTCTCTGTTGTTGAACCTAGAGTTCAAACTCAACAACCTCAAAAACACTAAGGAGAACTACTAGAGAGAGAAGAAGTGCAATTCCAAATTATATTGTGTTTCTTCAAGAATATCAAGATGATACGAGTGTAATGGAAGATTATCCAATCAACTTCCAACAAACACTACAAAATTCTAAACTCTCATAAATGGATAAATGATATGGAAGAGGAAATAAAATCCATTGAAAGACAATTACGTTTGGAAACTTGTCGAATTGCTATAAGGAGTGAAACCCATATGTTGTAAATGGATATCTAAAACCAAAAGGGACTCACAAGGAAAAATCTAAAGATATAAGGCTTGTTTTGTTGCAAAGAGTTTTACTCAAAAGGAAGAAATTGATTACAAAGAAACTTTCTCTCTAGTTTCATCAAAATTCTCTCTAGCTCATTTTGACTTAGAGCTACATTAGATGGATGTCAAAACTGCGTTTCTCAATGGAAACATTGATGAGAAGATATGTACGGTGCAACTAAAAAATTTTGTATTTGGTAATTCAAAGTCTAAGGTGTGCAAATTGAAGAAATTCATTTATGGTCTTAAGTAAGCCTCTCATCAATATCACAAATTCCATAAAGTAATTACCTCATTTGGTTTTGAGATGAATGTAGTGGAATATTGTGTATATCATAAGTTCAGTTAGAGTAAATCTATCTTTTTGGTGTTATATGTCGATGATATGCACTCATAGCAAGTAATGATGTAGTTTTATGGCATGATACTAAGAAGTTTCTCAAAAAGAATTTGGAGATGAAGAATTTTGGTGATGCTTCATTTGTATTAGGAATTGAAATACTGCGAGATCGTTCTCAAGGTATTTTGAGATTGTCACAAAAGAACTACATTGAAAAGATTTTGAGTAGATTTGGCATGAAAAATTGTGCACTAGGAGATACCCTTGTCGCTAAAGGTGATAAATTTCATTTAGGCCAATGCCCTAAAACCATACTCGAGACTAAGGAGATGCAGAAGGTTTCCTATGCATGCCTATTGGAAGTCTAATGTATGCTCAAGTATGTACGCGTCCAGATATTGCATTCATAGTTAGAGTGTTGGCAGATATTCGAGCAACCCGGTGATGGATCATTGGAAAGCAATCAAATGGGTAATGAGATATTTGTAGAGAACACAAGATTATATGGTCACTTATCAAAGATCAAAAGTTTTAGAGATCATTGGGTATTCTGATTTCGACTATGTTGTATGTTAGAACACTTTGCGATCCACTTCAAGTTATATCTTCATGATGGCTAGAGGAGTTGTATCTTGGAAAAGTGTTAAATAAACACTTATTGATTCTTCTACCATGGCTACAGAGTTTATAGCATGTTATGAGGAGTCCAATCATGGAATATGGCTGCAAAATTTTGTTATTGGGTTGCATATGATCGTCAGCATAGAAAGACCACTAAAATTATTTTGTGACAATAAGTCGGCAGCGATGTATTCCAACAACAACAAAAGCAATACAAAGTCAAAGGATGTAGACGTAAAGAGTTCAAAATGGTCAAATTTCGATAAAACACATAGAATCAGATTCTATGGTGGCAAATCCATTAAATAAGGGTTTACTACCTAAAGTTTTTCACGAGCACATTGCTCACATGGGTATCAGTCACTTTTTTGATCCATGGTTTAGTGGTAGTTTATTATTGAGGATGTTCTTTGACCTTAATTTGTTTATTTTCTATATAGAATAAAGTTGATGGACTATTCTATTTGTACAGATATGGTATAAGGGTGCATTCAATCTTTGTTTGTCTATTAGTTCACAGTTCTTCTCTTTATCGCGGGGTAGAGCAGCTTGGTAGCTCGCAAGGCTCATAACCTTGAAGTCACGGGTTCAAATCCTGTCTCCGCAAAATTTTTGTGTCTAAAAAATTGAGGTTTGATCTTGGTAACTATTAATTAATTACTATTAATATTAGCTTTTTTTCTTTCCAGATGGGAGGCAAAGAAAAGAAGGGGGGAGGATAGAACCACTATACTATCACGGTCAACTATACTTAATAATTTATCCTATTAAATTAAATGAAAAACATTAACCCATTATCCTCATCCTGGGCGGATAGCGGGAATCGAACCCGCATCTTCTCCTTGGCAAGGAGAAATTTTACCATTCAACTATATCTGCATTTTTTTTTATCTGCAATGTATAGTATACATCAGTGCAGAGCTAGCCTATTATACTAGGCTATTAATACTAGGTTAGAGTATACTAGTTTTATATAATTTCTATTTTTATATAATTTATATATCGATTTAACCAATTATATATATATTATATAATATATTTACTATATTTTATATTAAAGTATATTTTATACTATACTATTTCTTTTTCTAATATTTGGAATTAATCTTTATAACTAAATTAAGATAATTATATATCTTTTATCTATATAATTATATATAATATATAGGTTCTCTATTATCAATATCTAAGTATGATTATATACTTTAAGATATATTATTTTTATGTGAATTATGTAAGATATATTAAATTTTGACAATAGAAGCAAGAGACCTCTCCCTCTAATTTTTTTTCTTTATTTGAATTTTACATTTTTAGGACTTATATTGCATTTTAATGTGTCTCACAATTCGAAAGAATTAAGGAAGGGTCCTTTCATTTTTGTATCGAGAACGAAGAGGTTCAAGAGATAAGAGAATTAAGGATACCCACCAGAAAGACTAATCCAATCCATAATGATGTACCGGAACATACAACATTTTTGTTACCCGACCAACCGTCAGGAGAAGCAAATACACCGGGCACACTAATCATTAAGATTGATGAAGTAACAATTAATGCAAAAACAGCCAATTGGAAAGCAATAGTCATGTTTCTAATCCTCCAATCTACCAACAAAATATACCATTTGATCCCTTTACCAGCCAGCCAGCCAAAATTTTGATAAAATGTATCAGGGAGGGATTTTACCATAAATCCATTGATTCTATATTACTTCTTACTTTTTTAATACTTTAGCATGCATGGGATTGAGGGTAGTCTTTTTTTACTTCACAAAAAGGGGTATACTGGATCATATATATCTATATACATATAGATAGACTTATAGATTCACGCCAGATATTTGTCTATAGTATAGAGATCAGTTACATAAACATAGCCCAAGTGGGAGATTGTTAAACATATTTTAAATAAATAAAAAAATACGTATAATTAAAATATGGACTATGTATGTGGATTAGTATTTTATCACATTCGGTTATTTTATTCGATTGAGCCCTATTATGTGATATATTTAATTAAGGCCTTAGATTCCAAATTGAGCATGAACTTAATGGGTAGAAGCCTATTTCTAGATTGATTAATGGGAACCCTAATTAAACTAGTATATAAAGAAACCTTAGGGTTATGGTCCCCAATATACCAAAATAATAAGCACTCATCTTTCTTGAATCCCATCTAGAGAGATCCCACTAAGAACATTTAGAGTTTTGGTTGAGGAAGACAATAGTCATATTGAAGTTATCATCAGCTTGAAGCTATCATCAATCTCTCAATAGAATTCAGGATGTTATTTATTCTTGACAATTTGGTATAAATGATCTTAAAGTTAATCTATTCAATATAGATTTAAAGTAGTTTTGTTAACATGAAGCATATATCATCAACTACGATAATAGAAGTTTGAAACTCTATCCTTTATATTATAAAGCTCTTAAAGGAAGGCTATTTGGATTGTCTTATGTTTTCTTCTCTAGCTGAAAGAGTGTTGTGCCAACTTATGGTAGTGAAATCTAACTTGGTGTATATCATTTATGACCTCTACAATCATCCACCGACATGTAAGAAATTAAGAGCGTACTGGATGCTTCTATTGTGCTCACTCATCATCGGGTGTTGTTTCTTTTGTTAATTGTAAGTGTTCATGTAATTTTGTTGTGCACTCTCTAACGCATATTGTTAGTTGTTTTGATCCTTAGGTTCCTTCCTCTAATGTGGAAGGTTGTGAGGCCTGTTAGGATTCTTTTTACCCCAATTGAGTTTCCTATGCTCTTAATGAAGACTTTGCTTGTGGTTAATTTGTGATTGGAGAAAGTTTAGACAAAATAGGAAAACATAGAGAGAGAGTGCAATATTCTCAGCTTTTCTTTATTGCAAACCAAGTAAAGAATATATATAGGCAAAAGGAGAGGTTGCCCTAATATACATAAGCAATGAGAGAATAACATGTTTCGACCGACAATACAACAAAAGAAATATCATAATATACAAGGCATAAAACGAAAAAATTTAAAAACAGATAGATGAAGGAACCTACTAAGACATTGTCGTTTTATCCTTCATTATCCTCTGTTCTAACTAAAGTTCTTTGTTTTAAGAAAAGAAAATATGCACATACATGTTTAAAAACTTAAGAATCAAAATTGAGTGAGCATTAAAGTCTAAGAATTAAAATATTAACATTTGAATCTTTTGAAAAGTATCAATAATATTAATTTTATTATTGCTATTGTTGTTGGAATAAAAGAAATATCATAATATACAACGCATAAAACGAAAAAAATTTAAAGACAGATAAATGAGGGAACCTGTTAAGACATTGTCATTTTATCCTTCATTATCCTCTATTCTAACTAAAGTTCTTTTTCTTTAAAAAAAAAAATATGCACATACATGTTTAAAAACTTAAGAATCAAAATTGAGTGAACCTTAAAGTCTAAGAATTAAAATATTAACATTTGAATCTTTTGAAAAGTACCAATAATATTAATTTTATTAATGATATGTTGTTGGAATAAAAGAAATATAACGTATTCCGATTAAGAGCGATTTAAGACAAGATAAAGGACGATATATCACCTCTTCTATGTGTGTGAAACATATCAAGTTAAAGAACAATAACAACAAGAATAACAATTAATGTAATAAAAGAATAGAGATAAGAAAAGATAAATGCTAGAGATATACTATTCGTCCTAAACTTGAAACTACATCTTCGTCTTTTGTAGTTGCTAGTTATACTATAATATCAAAAATTACAAATGACTCTCAAAATTTCTTATTCTCTCAAAAATTCTCCACAATCACAGTATTTTCAACTCACAAAAAAAAAAAAAAAATATATATATATATATATATATATACACACACGAAAATAAGGATCTATCTTTTAAAACAATTGTGATAACATTTGGACGCTACAAATATTAAGCATCTAGATAATGTTGAGTGAGTGCTCACAGTGTGAGAGATATTTGTGGCAACTTTTAGATCATGTTACGCTTGGCGCTTAGCTTTTCACACCCTATGAATATTTAATGTCTTTCTTTTAGCTTTTACTATAGCGTCTAGGACTGTTCAAATGACCCGACAACCCGAACAACCAAGATTACCCAACCTAAAATGTATTAGTTGGGTTGGGTCATGAGTTGACTAAAAAAATTTGGGTTGATACCAACCCAACCCGATATATATATATATATATATATATATATATATATATATATTTTCTTTCTTTTTGTTTAAAGTTTAATTACTTTGTATTGATTAATTTGTGAATATTTAATATTTTTCTTTTAAAAATGTTATGATGTTTGTTTTTGTGTAAACTTTATCATAGATATTTTGTAAGCCCCGTACCTGTCATTGGGAGAAGGTAAGTAAGAAGAAACTATGAGATGGGTATTGAGTAAAGAAATTGGCCGAGTTGCGTGGGAGCAAAAGTGGCTAAGTGTTGGCCATGTATGGGGTGATTATGCGTTAGGAGTATGTCTGAAGCTTGATGAGAGTTGCCGCTGGTAGCCATGCGTTGAAGAGGGCAGCCCGGCGTGGACGCAGATGTGAAGGAAGGAGGGTGCAATTGCCGTTGGTGGAAGTATGCGTTGAAGGCTACTATGTGTTAGAAGGTTGGCATTGCTATGCGTTGAGATGGCCTATGCGTTGAAGGTTGGTATGCACTGGTGCATAGAAAAGGGCCGAGGAGGCCATGCGGTAGTCGGCTATACGGCGATGGGGCGTTGGGCAATTAGTAGCACGGTCAATTGAGGCTATGCGTTGCCGAAGCCATGCGCGGGAGGTTAGCGTTGGCTAATCTAAGAAGGATGATGATGGTAGAGTTGGTGAGTCGGTGATTTATATTGATATATAAGTGAGCACATTGAATAATTAAACCCTTTTGGACATATTTTCGAATTCAGATTGATTCCATTTTGCATACGAACAATGAGGAGAGGTGGAAAAAGGTGTTTATATCGAATTCAAGTAGAAATCAAATCATTTTCATGGTGATATTGAAGCTGGAACCAAAAGCTTGATTGTTGTTGATAAATCTGGATACCATTCGGTATTTGAAGAAAAGTAAGCTGAGGAAGTTAAAGCCAGGACTGAAATTTTGAGGTTAGTAAGTTCATTTAGTTCTTAGCAACTTCCATGAAGGATGTTTAAGCTAAATCTGAGCAAAAAGATGTTAATTTCTAGGAGGAAGTAATCAGAGTTGAATTGCTAGACATTTAAGGCAGTAGAAGTCATTTGGGAATAGTTCTCTAACGAAGACGAATTATGGTCTGAAATTTTGAGTTAAGTTAGAAAGCTCACTTCTTTACAAGATTGTAGAAGAGAGGAAGTTCTGAATTTGGCTATAATATGGTTTTTTAGCAGGATAAAGAAAGAGTTAGAAGAGAAGGAAGAAAGTAGTGGTATCAGGTGTCGTTAAGATAGTGGTATCGCTAAGGAGCTGGAGAGTGAGCAGCAGAACGAGTGTCGCTGATAACGCAAAGGGCTTTGCATCTCACAACTCTTGCTGAAGTCTCGCTGGGTGTCACTCCTTAAGGTAATCTCGCTAGTCTTGTTCATTCCGATCTCGCTAGTGCAGAATTCTATGGTGTGATTTCGCTGGTAATTTCGCTAGTGACATAGAGTATCGCTAGTTATGAATAGTTTGGAAAAAGAGAGTCTAAGTGATGGAGTGAGAACGGTATATGAATATGCATACTTAATGATTATGGAAAGGGAGTTCAAAGAAAACCTAACGTGAGAAATGTGTTTTTACAGGCCAAGAAGAGCTCGGAAAGGCATATAATCCGCTCGGGGCCTAAGATAAATCGTGAGTGACCTTCTATTTCATACAAGGATTATTTTTAACATTGTGCGAGTGAAAACTAGTATGTCGTATGAAATCCTGTATGTGTGTTATCTAAATGCAACCCACGGCCGAGGGACCATGTGTGAAGGCCTACGGGAATACGATATATAATACACAGTGCTGAGTGGCCATGGGGGAAGACACTTGAGAAATTGATTAAAATGGATTCCAATGTCGAGAGACCTCGTGAGAAGGCATATGGAAAACCAGTACATGATAGCTCGGTGCTGAGGGACCACGAGTGAAGGCACTTGAGTAGTGGATTGATATGGAACTCAGTGCTGAGGGACAACATGAGAAAGCACTTGAGGGTTGAAACACCGAGGGACGAAGTGTGAAGGCGTTTGAATATATGAATAATGGGAATTGGTTCATGAGGTTGAGTGCGTTGAGCTTTGCTCCGCTACGTCTTTGGAAAGATAATGGTGTTATTTTCGTTTAACAGCATGGGTGACCTAGGAATCTGTACTTATAAAATATATAGTAGTTATTATGATCAGTATTAATTCAAGAATTTAATAATAATTGGATAAACTCAGTCACTCGCTGAGCTTTACGCTCACGCTTTCTTGTTTATTGTTTGTTCATTTCAGGTAGCGAGCGTGTCCGGGACGCCTAGCTTACAGAAGATCCTCGTCTGGGATTACTTTGCATCAGTTCTCTGGGATAGTTGTAAATACTCAGTTTATGTACATGGTTTTGTCATACATGATCCTTGTAGTATAGTGAGAGTGGGTTTTGTACAGTGTGTTGAACAAATACCTGTTATGATAAATTATGAGTTGAGAAATCTGAATTAAGAGATTATGTTTAACTTATGATGTTTTCACTAGCATAAAGCTTTGTATAGTTGAGTAGGTCGCACCCACTTCTAGGATAGGAAGGGAATCTGGGAGGGGGTGTGACATATTTGCTATTTAACATTTAAATTTATTCAAATTTTAGTTATCTGTCATATGTTGTAGATAAATTTATATATCTTTAATTAAAAAGAAAAAATAAGTTATGACCCGACAATCCAACCCAACTCAACTCGAATTTTAAAGGTTGGGTTGGGTTGGAAACTTTATTTGGGTCTTTTGGGTTGCCAATGTTGGCTTTTTGGCTCTTAATATCAAACTAATTAATTTTAATTAATTAATGTTTTGATGATAACAACTCTTATTTTATTTACTAATAATTTTATTATTTTGAATAGTCCATAGTGTAGAGCTCAGAACAACGATTCCGATGTCTTTTGAATCACTCAAATCGAAGTTCAATCGAAGAAGTTAGAGTCGAAATAAGGTTAGTAGTAAATTATACGAAGTGGTGACATGGTGGCCAAATCATCAAGTTGGATCATTTAGAGAATGCCACTTGGAGCTATGGAGTGAGTGGCACATGGTGGGGTTTTTATTTTTGGATTGGTGTTAAAAAAATGAATTTAATATTATTTTATGTTTGTGTCTAGCAGCTAGTTGTCTTTAAAATAATAATAAAAAAATATTTTTTTACTTTTTAAAAATTTCCTAGTTTACCCTTGTGTCTATATTGAAGACGTTTCCTTTAAAAAAGAACTGATAAGGCTATGTTATGAACCCAAGATTCAGGCATACACAATTATTTATATAAATACAAAATAAAAAATACCAATGAGCCAATTGTTAGTATTGATTGTTATGACATTAAATATAAATACAAAATAAAAACAGATTTGAAAGAAACTATTTCCTTTAGTTCTCAAATTTATGCCTTTTCGAGAAACATTTCTTAAAATATAGAAATAAGAAATGAAAATGGTTATCAAACAAGCTTGTTTCTTTAAAAAAAATAAAAAAATAAAACGTTATCAAATGGGGCCATAGTTTTTTTTTTTTCTCCTTTTTATAGAACTTTAGAAGTATGGAGTCTATTAGCAATAAACTTCTATCACTGATAGCT
The DNA here is from genome assembly GCA_031780015.1 of Citrullus colocynthis. NCBI lineage: Eukaryota > Viridiplantae > Streptophyta > Magnoliopsida > Cucurbitales > Cucurbitaceae > Citrullus > Citrullus colocynthis. Next base: position 703,059 of record QLSR01000140.1, read on the forward strand.
TATGACATCACTAATAGACTAAGTCTATTATAATTTATAGATGATAGGTTTATGACCCACATCCAAAAAAGAAACAATATCATGTCATGTCACTCATAGATAGCATGTTATTTGATGATACAAAAAGAATGATAGAAGTTATCATTGATAGCATAGTATCAGTGATAGAAGCAATAACTGATAGCATGATATTAGTGAGATCATTGATAACATGTTATCAATGATAGAAACTATGACTAATAACCACGATATGAGTGATATCAATGATAGAACTTAGGTGATATTCATATGTTAATGATATAACTTATGTAGATATTGGTCATATAGATGATATTAGTGATATTGGTGATGTAACTTAAGTAGATATCAGTAATATTCACTTATAGACTTATCATTAATAGACTTTTATCACTTATAGCTTAAGTGTTAATCTTTGAAAAGTTGATAGTTTCATTTCAAAGTAGATAGTCATTCATAGAAAATCTATTGGTGATTGTCATTAATAACTATTGATAATCAAAGATTCATAATCAATCATCCTCATAAACAAAGAAACCAATGTGAGATGAAGCATAAGTGGATAGTATTGTATAGACCTCATCAACTTAGCTGATAAACATTGATAGCTAATTACAGTTGATAGCCACTAACAGAAGTTCATCAATGATAACAACTAATAGCTTTTAAGTGTCTTCAAAATTGATAGTCATTGATAAAAGTCTATCAATGATAGCCATTGATAGTTTTCTATCACCAATAGATATAAGTGTTAATATTTTAAGGTTGATTCCAAATGATGGAAGTCAATCTAATGACAGCAACTATTAGTGATAGCTAACACTGATAGCTACTAGTAGCAGCTATCAGGAGCTATCACTGATAGCTACTATTAGTGCTAGCTTTCAATTTGAAATATCTAATTGTGGAGGATGGTGGTGAATGGTGTGTGCGTAATAGAGAAAATGGGTTTTAGGGTTCAAATGAGAGAGACTCAGATAGTAGAGATTGTGAGAGGAGGGAAGAGACAAGTCGAGGGTTTTTGTTTTCTTGATAATTATCAAATTGAAAGCTATCACTAATAGCAACTACAATGATAGAAACTAATAGCACATTTCCGAAATTGAAAGCTATCGGCAACTATCAATGATTGTAACTAATAGTACATTTCTCAAATTGAAAGCTATCACTGATAGTAGCTATCAATAATAGCTTTCAATTTGAGAAAACCGGTAAGAAGCGCGTGAAATGGTGGTTGGGTGTGAGTTTTTAGTCTTTTTATCAATTTTTGTGCTATATATGCAATTATTTTATCCTTGTGCTAAATGTTCTATTATTTTGGGCTTGAATGCCATTTATGCATCTAACCTTTTACTTTTTGAACAATCAAATGATCGAAATGAAAATCCACTCCTTACCCTACTTTCCTCTCCTTTTATACTTCATCTTCCTCAAAATTGTTTTAACTTTTATAATTTTTACAATCCTAAAAAATTAGCAAAAAGCCACAATTGTGGCTCTCTCTCAAAGCTCTCAATTTTTTATTATTCTCATCTTATTCTTGAGAGAAGTTCTTGTATTGTGAGGATAAAAGTTTATGAGCCAAAATTTGTATACCCACTCTAATAGAGAGTTTATTGTGTGTATTATAAAGCTTCAAAAACATTGTAACGATTGGATCCTAACCTGTGAAAAAGATCGGGTTTGCTCTTGAACCAGAAAAAGAAGCAAGGTAATAATTCAGCTCTTAGCCGTGGAAAGAGTCAAAAAAGGTTTTTAAACGAAATCCCAATAGGCATTTGGGAAAGTGGATGTAGGTCGAGTTTGACCAAACCACTGGAAAAATTATGGTGTCCTCTTCTCTAACTCTTTCCTAAGTATTTTTGCATTTAGTTTTAATTACATGCTCTTGTTGGTTGAGATTAATTGAGTATATTATTACCTCCTTTTTTATCAATCTTGATATTTAGCATGAATTAGGGATTTTATAAATTTAATTTAAAAATTATTTAATTAGTTTACATTGAGTATATTTAGGAAAAAGTTTAATTAAAGCCTATTCACCCCTCTCTAAGGTTGCCATACTGGTCCAACAGCCAACCCATCAGGTTGGTCCAAAAAAACACTCTCAACCCACCCAACCTAACCCATATGCACCCCTAATAGTGTCTCTCTTAACATTGTCTTTCTTTGATCAACTAGCAATGCAACATTATTTTGGCTCCATAAGCCCAACAATTCACTATTATATTTGAATAATGAATCAAATAAGAGCTAATTGAAATTTGGTAGCTTGTTTTCAACATGCAACCTCAAACCAACATCATCAACCACTTGTGTTATATCGTGAGAGCTTAGAAAGAAGGTAGAGACAAGCTTTCATAACCATGATTTCTAGATGAGTAATACGTTGGTGCATCCAGACTACATCCATTTTCATGCATCCCCTTATATTATTATTATTATTTGGACAATATAAGCAAAACAGAACAAACAAACAAAAAAATTATATCACAAGAAACAAGCATAAATAACCACTCGGGGTAAGGAGTAGCAAGGAGGGAAAACTCGTGCTCCTCCAAAGCTTTAGACACAAAAGAATGTGCTAAAACATTTTGGCATCAACGAACATGGGAGAAAGAGATAACACCCAAGTCACCTCCCCGAATCTTTGCCTCGTCAATAAAGTAAGAGACCTCTGTGATATCATCCACAATGTTGTCTAACAATTTGGTCACCTCTAAACCATCAGATTCAACCAAAAGGTTTGAATTAAGAATTTGAGAAATCCTCTTAAGCCCAAGACAAATCGTCATTGCTTCAAGTGTCTTAACCTCACCACATCTAGGAATGAACTTTGATCCCACAAGATGAACATGATCCTAGTGGTCCCAAGCACCCACTCTAGGCCTTCCACATGCCTTAGAAACAGGGCTCCAAGCAACATCAGTGTTTAGCTTCCAAACATCTCCTTGGGTGGTTGCCAACTGTAAGAGCAGTGAATGTAGACGGACAAATCACCATTTATCTTTCTCATCAAACCCCGTCAAACCATTGTTTCTTTCCTGTATATGTCAACTAATTGACTCACAAATGAACTCTGCATCTACTTACTGAAACTGGAACAACGTCTTATTCCTCACCTCAGAAATTTGCTAGACAATTCTCACCATTTTATCTCAATCCATGGAGGAGATACGATCAAAGAGCCATTACCAATAATCTTGATAACTCTATGAAGCCCTACGATCACAAAGAGAACTAATATTAGCGGAAATGAACGAAGGTCAAATCTCCTTAAAAACCTAACAATGCCTCATCAAGTGAGCTGTAGTTTCCACATGATTCCTACACACGTTAGATCAGTTTCTAAATTTTTATTTTAGCAAGATTCATTTTAGTTGGGAAAATGTTGTGAATAATTTTTCAATAGCAAATTTTAGCCTTAGAAGGGGCCTTGGCCTTCCATAAGGATTGCCACAGCCTCTTAAAGGCATATGCAGAGGAGGAGCAAACAAAATTTAAGCTATTTAACTTCAAACCCAAAAAATAAGCACTTTTAATATTAAAAACTCCCATCTTGTCAAGGTTCCAAATGATTTCATCATCATGATATCGTCTCGGTAGCTAGATTTGAAGAATTGTGTTTGCATCATCTTGGAGAAAGCTCGATTGGATTATCTCCTTCTTCCAATGGCTTGCATATGAAATAAGATATGCCACATTACGACCGTGCAAGTGAGGGGGCATCGAAAGTGGTTTTTGATTACCCTCTCTAGGAAGTTGAGGGTCGCTACTCACCTAAATAATTTATCCGTTACCGACTCTTCATCAAAAGTCAATTTCAAATAGAGATTGGCCTCAAATAATGCTTCGCTAAGCATACGAAGGATTGTAGCCCAAACCTGCATTCAGAAAATTACCACTTTTGAAATACTTACCTCTGAACACCTGGATAAGAAGACTGCTAGTGTAAGCCTTACTCTTATCTTTGGAAGATGACAAGCAAAGTAGACGGGTGATTGAGAAAAAGATGGCTAAAAGCCTTTGGCTTAAGTGGCTATGCATTGGTCGGGTTGAGGTATGCGTCCATGAGAGTGAGCATGGGTGATGATTGGAAAATAAGTGAAGACTTTGGGTAGCCGAGCCCAAGCATGAGGGTTGATGCATCGGCTTGTTGAGGCATGCGTCTGAGAGGTTGAGCACGGGTGATGGTTGGTGCTATGCGTTTGTTGAGGTCGCAAGACAAGTGACCATGCGTTGGTTGATGATAGTAGGGGGTTCCGTTGGAGAAGCATGCGTTCAAGAGAGCCTATGAGACAAACGCATGGTGCTATGCGTCCAAGCTAGCATCCAAATTTGCTATGCGTCCAAGCCAGCATCCCAAGTAGGCCAAAGAAGGTTGCGTTCGTATGATGAAGGAGTTACTTTGTTTATTGGAAAATTAAATTAAATAAAATAAAAGTGAAAGTGGAAGTAAGTCGGTAGCTCATTTAAGTGTGTAAAGCTGAGTTTCCGATCATTTTAGCATTTTCAAAAGCTTCAACTAATTCTATTTCTTAGCTGAGCGACAAAGAGAGGTAGAAGGAGGTGGCTAGGGCAAATTCATGTAGAATTCTAGTCGATTTCGTGGTATAAATGAATCTGGAACAGAAGGTTTGGTTGCTGTTGCACAATCTAAACAAAGTCTGGTATTTGGAGAATACCGAGTTGTGGAGATCGAGTTTAGAGCTGAAAATTTGAAGTCAGTAAGTTAACTCAATTCTTATCAACTCTTATAAAGCATAATTGAGTTGAATTTGAAAAGAAACATGTTAAATTTTAGGTGGAAGTGACTAATATGGATTTCTTAAGTGCTTTGGAACAGCTCGAAGTTATTGGGAACATCTGTCGAATGAAGAGAAGTTAAGCTCTAAAATTTTGAGGTAAGCTAGAAAACACATTTCTTTACAAGTTTGAAGAAGGGAATAATTTCTAATTTGGGCTGGAAATGTGACTTTTAATAGATAAAAGTGAGAACAGAAGAAAAGGCAAAAGTTGTGGGAGACAAGTATTGCTGGAAACGCAGGGACACTGAAAGTTTGAGCGTGAGCAGCGAGACGGGTGTCGCTAGTATCGCTGGAGGCTTTGCATTTCACAACTCTCGCTTGGTATCGCTCGGTATCGCTGGTCTCGCTAGTTCACAGTATCGTTGGTATGGTTGCGTTTGCAGCTTAGTTTCGCTAGTTAGTGTCGCTGGTTGCTTAAGTCTTGTTCATTATTGATTACTTTGATGAACTTGGTCTAGGTGGTGAACCATTGATTAAGTGTAAATGTGTAAAGCTTATTGGTTATGTTAAAGGGAACGGTAAAGAAATCTAATGAAGGAAAATGTATTATTACAGGCCAAGAAGAGCTAGGAAAGGTGTATAACCCGCTAAAGGCCTAAGACAAGTTGTGAGTGACACTTGTATTTAAAATGTGTTTATCTTAAACAAAGTTTTATGGTTGAAAGATTATGTTGAAACATGATTATGTGATTATACTTTCACGAGTTTTAACGTGCATATTATGCATTTTACATTGAAAATCATTTGAGGCATGTTGGTTGTTTAATGAGCTTTATGAAAAGCATGTTGTTTGTTAATATATGATTTTATGGAAAACAATAAAGCTTGTAAATGGATTTGTGAAGATTTGAAATGTTAAGAACTCATGAATTTATATAATGCCATATGTTTTTTAAAAATATTTGTGAAAATGAGACCCTAATGCTGAAGTACGGTGAGAAGGCATATGGGTAACCCGAATTTGCTATACTGAGAAACCAAGAGAAGGCATTTGGGTTGATTGATAGTCCCCAATGTCGATGGACTTGGTGAAAGTTGTTATGGGACCCCAATGTTGAAGTATGGTGAGAAGGCATATGGGCAGCCTAGATTATAATTCCTATGTACACATAGAGAGATGATAGATGCTGATGTGTTGAGATTACTCCACACAACTAAGTATTTTTTACGCTGATGTGTTGAGATTACTCCCCACAGCTAAGGATTTTTTACGTTGAGTAGCGTTGAGCTCCCTCCGCCTCAACTAAGGAAAAGGTTTTTGAAGTAAACTGGTTTTCTGTGTATCTTTTTCTGAAACGAACATATATGATTTGACAAGGGTATTTAAGCATGTTTTTGCATGGATATGATTTGAACTGATGTTTTATACGCATTATGTTAAAATATTTACACCATGATTAGTTTCCAAGCTAAAGGAAGTTTCACAAAACTAGTCACTCACTAGGCAACCTAGCTCATGTTTTCCTTATTTTACTGTTTTCCAGGTAGCGAGTGAGTCCGGGGTGCTTAGCCTACATAGAAACTCGTCTGGGCCCATCAGCAATGTTTAGTATATTGAGAATTGTAAATATTTGAACTTAATCATGTGTTGTACGTATAGAGGGTTAAGGGAGTTGCTAAGAAATTGATGTAACTGTATATTTTGAGAGGTAGCATGGTTGTTTGTTTGATAACTTAACCCTGGTCTAAATGTGTTGTTCAATTATTGTGTATCTGATTATTAGGTGATGGTGAAGGATTAAGGTTGGCAGTGGATGTCGTAAGAGGGTCGGTGTCTGCTGTCATCACACTTTCTCCTGGGTTAGGAGGGTACCTAGGAGGGAGTGTGACAGCTAGGCCTCTTAATGATCTGTCAACTTTACTTGGCTAGCATAGCTTGATTAAAAGTATGGAGATCTCGGAACCCCAGGCCATTGTCCTCCTTTCTAACACACATTGGGGACGAACTTTGCCAATGAATCTTTCCTTTCTCACTAGATACCCCCACCAAAACTTTGCAAAGATTTGACAGATTTCATCATATAACGTTTTAGGCAATTTCAAACAGCTCATTGTGTATATCAGAATGGCTAGCCACCACCTTAATAAGAACTTATTTACCACCCAATGAGAAAACTTTTTCTTTCCACCCTTGAAGGACGTTCCACACACGCTCCTTAAGCAACCCAAACACCTACCCTTTGTTTTTTTAGATTTGGGATGGGAGACCCATATATTGGCTCAATGATTTGGTGTAGCGGATTCCAAGGCCTTCCAATGCATCACCTTTAATTACATGATTAAAAAGAAAAAAGTTTACATTCTTTTTTATTAAAGAAAAATTAAAGTTTGTCACATGAAAAAAATTTTATTAGATAATTGAGTGGGCTACACAAAAATACACCTAAATATTTTCAGACTAGACCCTTAATATTGTCAATAAAAAGAAATGAATAGCAAATAAATATAAATAGTTTATCTTTTAAATTGTGAACAAAAATTGCAAACAAATACTAAAAAATATTGTCCATACAAATTACCTTTTATCATTGTCTCACCATATATGTTTTCAACTAGAAAAGACTTTCGTGCATCCTGAACTACACTCATCTTTGTCCAATTCATTCAATTGTCTAGTTATATAATTTCCATATGACAAACTTTTCTTAAGAAAATATTTTTAAATTTATTATATTGTGTGATTAAAGTGCGTTGCATAGCAGTCTAGGATTCACCAAGTATTAGTAGGGTTGCAACGGGGTTGGGGTAGGGGGCATCCCCGTCCCCGCCCTCGTTGGGAAAATTTACCCCCATCTCCACCCCCGTCCCTGGCCAGGACGGGGTCGTGGATTCCTCGTTAATCTCTGCGGGAACGAGCTAGATAGAGCAAAAGCGAGAGTGTGAGAGAGAGCAAGAAAGATAGAGTGCTTGTGAGTGAGGAAAAGATGTGAGATAGAGAGCGCGAGAGTCGACCATCTTATATAGATTTATATATATAAAAAAAAATTAATTTTTATACTAAACGGGTTGGTGTTGGAGATTCGGGGTCGAGGTTGGGGCAGAGATATCCGCCCCGTTCTTGGATAGAGATCCGAACCCGATTTGATCCTAATCTCCGATTAAAACGAGGATTCCCCAACCCAGTCGAGTTGAGGTCCTGCGAGTTTTTTGCCAACCCTACTTAATACAGTATTAGGCACATTTGAATTGAATTTTCAAGTACTTTAAAAATGTTATAAAAAAGGTATTTTAACTTAGAAAATCAATCCAAATACCCTTTTTCCTCGCGTGAAGACCACTTTCCATTTTCGTTGGCAATTCCCTTGAGTAGCCCTTTATTCAACAGTTTGAAACCAGATATCTCAAGGGCATTAATGTACTTACACATCCAAAAGAATGATGATTCATTTATCAACCTCCAGTCGCCATTAGATTATCCCTCAGCTACCACAAAGAATTAATTCACGACATTTACAATCCTGCCCCTCAACTTTCACTCAGTCCCAACGAAAAAAGAGTCATTTAAGTCTTTTCACATCCACCCATTCTCCACCACAATCCACATTTCTAAATGGCTAAAACACCCTCAACATTTACCGCAACTCTCCCAAATCTCAAGGGTAACGTCATAATTCCGTCAACCTCCTCCCTCGACGTCTTGTTCCGGGCTTCAGTTCACTTTCTCCTCCGCCATTTCGAACCTTTTCGCGATCTCTCTCTCTCTCTCTCTCTCTCTCTCTCTCTCTCTCTCTCTCTTCCATGGCTTTGCATCTCTCTCTCTCTCCGCCATCCATCAGATCGTCGCCGTCGTTTCCCTGCAGCGGAAGGCAGCCGATCGCTGCACTTTCCGACTCAAAGAGTGGCTGCTTCAGTTCGAAGAGCTTGAGTGTCGCTAGTGGCAGGAGCATTGGTGTTTCCGGTGGAAATCGATCCTTTAAGGTCAATTCAAGCTTGGAGACTGCCGGCGCCACTGTTGGCCAAGTCACTGAGGTCAACAAGGACACTTTCTGGCCCATTGTCAATGCCGCCGGTGATAAAACCGTTGTGCTCGATATGTACACCCAATGGTTTGTGTTTCTGTGTCTCCGTTTGTCTTTGCTTCTTAATTTTGTGGTTTCTTTAGGTTACTACATGAGATTGTTCTGAAATATGGATGCGGATATGAATGTTCTTATATTTGTAGGTTATTTCTGGTTTACCGACTTAATTACAAAAACTAGTTGAGTTAGGCGAACCTTAGAGTAGAGTGTAGATCTTGTGGTTTAAGAAATTGAAAGAAAACTTTGGTTTTAATTAGGCGTTTGTTTGTCAAATGATTATGAAATTTATAAAAGTAATCCCTGCAAGTTGATGACACTGTATTTTTTTAATATTGAGTTTGACCTTAATTAAAAAACTATCAGAGGAAGACAGTTTGTTTTCTTCTTCTTCTTCTTTTAAATAATAATTTGTACTTGAAAACTGGGTTTAGTTTACATCTCGGGCTGGACTAACTCACGCTTAGTAGCTGAAATTTCTGGGACAATATCAGGAAAAATTGTTTGAGGATGACAGAACTGTGTGGTTCTCACATTGAATAATTTTTTCTAATATATCGTAGTTTTCGAAACAATATATAGTTGAGACATCTGCTAAATAAGTTCAAGGCAATTCGATAATGGGTATTCTAGCTACTAGTTAGTCAAATTATTTTCGTACTTGGAATCAAGTCTATTTAAACTTCTTTTTCTAGTTCAACGAGTGGAGAAATTATTCAATTAAATTGCAATGTGGATGATAGATTTTCACCGTTGGATGTAGAACTCAGTTGAATAATTTTGACAACAACTGGGGTTGGGGGATTCCGTCCTGTGGTCTCTTGATTCATGGCATATGCCGTTGAATGATGCTTAAGGTTGACAAGTCTATTTAAACTCATATCAATCAATACAAAGCTATTTAATTGCTTGTTTTGTTTTCACTAATTTTTACATAGTTTTAGTGTAATTTTCTCTATTTTAGGGTATTTTGCTTCATTGGGCTGTAGCCAATTGGCGATGGTCCCTTTCTAATGGTGATTTGGTTGCTGATTAACTCTGAAGTAGTTAATTGATGTGGGAGTTTTAGGAAAGAAAATTTGAAAGAATGAGAAACTGGTAAGCTAGAAGCACAAGACAACAGCTTGTTTATGCTAGATATAACATATCTTACAAAAAAACAAAAAAAACTGGATATATCATATAAGAAAAAGAAAAAAAAATCGATTTAACAAGCTTCATACCTCGACTTGGATACAGAATAAACTTTTGAATCATATAATGTAACATAGCGTAACTGAAATGTGCTTTGCCTCTATGTTGTGACCTTCTGGATCGTATCTTTTCTTTCCTTTAGCTTTAATTCCATAATACGTAAGTTTACTCACTAAAAAAGAAACCCTTTGCCTTTAACAAGCTTCATACCACGACTTGGATACAGAATAAACTTTTGAATCATATAATGTAACATAGCGTAACTAAAATGTGCTTTGCCTCTATTTTGTGACCTTTTGGACCTTTCTTTTCTTTCCTTTAGCTTTAGTTCCATAATACATAAGTTTACTCACTAAAAAGGAAACCTTTTGCCTTTAACAAGCTTCGTACCACGACTTGGATACAGAATAAACTTTTGAATCATATAATGTAACATAGCGTAACTGAAATGTGCTTTGCCTCTATGTTGTGACCTTTTGGATCTTTCTTTTCTTTCCTTTAGCTTTAATTCCATAATACGTAAGTTTACTCACTGAAAAGGAAACCTTTTGCCTTTAACAAGCTTCATACCACGACTTGGATACAGAATAAACTTTTGAATCAGATAATGTAATATAGTGTAACTGAAATGTGCTTTGCCTCTATGTTGTGACCTTTTGGATCTTTCTTTTCTTTCCTTTAGCTTTAATTCCATAATACGTAAGTTTACTCACTAAAAAAGAAACCCTTTGCCTTTGACGGCCTTGATTTTCTGGCAGAGTTTTTACTTTACCCTTATTGCTTCTTGTAATAACCTGACCCTCATGGCTGTGGTGATTAATTTTTGTTAGAAAGAAAACTTTTTCTTGTTTTTCTGTGCAATTTCAGACTCCTTGTGACATTAATCATTTGTGAAAGTTTTAGATTCATTATTTATTGTCTCTGTTTTTGGACTCCCAAGCTTAATATCTTAATGTTCCTTTATTCATCCTTACATGGTACCACTAAAGGTGTGGACCATGCAAAGTGATGGCCCCCAAATTTCAAGAATTGTCTGAGAAATATCTTGACGTTGTCTTTCTAAAGCTTGACTGCAACCAAGACAATAAGGTTCTTTTCATGATCCCTACTTTCTTGCTTGAACTTAGGAATGTATTTCCATAGTTCATATAGCAGCAGATCATATAAGAAAACTTGAATTCTCTTTATTTGACAGCCATTGGCAAAGGAACTTGGGATAAAAGTTGTGCCAACTTTCAAGATTCTAAAGGATAGCAAGGTTGTTAAAGAAGTAACTGGGGCAAAGTTTGATGATTTGGTTCATGCCATCGATGCTGTAAGATCCAGCTGAAAACTCTCCTCTCTTCTCTTCTTTGTAAATTCAAATAATATGATGCAAGGAAGAGCATCCAGGACAGTTATTTATTTTACTCTATTAATTTAATGATTTTGTGTACTGTTAAGTTTTAAGGAAGAAGCTGTTCAATATTCTTCTTGCTAAGATAGTGGGAAATGATTCTGTATATAGATGTTTCGGACATGGACATTTGAATATGGACAATGAACACTCCCTACGCATTCCACAAATTATTTTCCTATAAACATTTGATGCATGCGGAGAGGGTTTGAATGTTTTTATAATTGTTTTTGGGTATGGTTATGGTTATGGTTTTGGTTGGATTTTGGGTGATCTTTTGATTTGGTTCTAGTTGGTTTTTAGTGTGTTTGGTGGCTTGTGAGAAGTACTTTTAAATAAAAATCACTTTTCTGTATGCACTTTTGGAGGAATTACTAATTTAGATTGTGTTTAGAATGACTTCCAAGTAAATGTGTAGTGTGGTAATTTTGAAGTCCATTTTGATCTTTATTTGTTACATTTTGATTTCTAAACTCCAACATGTCTATGTCTATTTTGATATTTGAACTTTCAAATTCATACTATTTTAGGTATTGATTTTTTTTTTTTTTTAATGTCTATTTTAGTCGTTCAACTTTAAAAAACTATTCAGTGTGGTCCACATCTTTATTTAAGTACGTGAATTAGCATGATTTCAAGTTACAAAGGTTTATTAGAAGGGGAAATAATATAACGATAACCTTTTCAAAAGCTGGATTACAGAAATAGGCTTTTCGAAAAGAAAATTGGAGACAAAAATGGAACATGAAATTTAAGGTGGTCTAGAGATTAATTGGAACAAATTTGAAAAGTTAAAAGGATCAATATAAGATTTAAACATACATAATAAGCAATTTTCTAAAATCAAAATATTTTGGAACACTTTTAGCTAATCAATCCAAAATTATTTACATTTTAAAAAGTTAATATCGACATAGTTAAGTGAATAAATCACATATAACTATTTCAAAGGTTATCTCTTGATGGAATATGGTCTGACTCACAAGATCTGTATAGCCATCAAGAGTTAAGAATTTTGGTCTTTGTAATGGGTTTTTATATAGATATGCGAGTGTTTAGGTTAGTTAACGCACATTTCAACTAATTTTATGAATTAAATTGCTTGTGAATTTTTCAAAAGTCTAATAAAAACTTTCAGTCTAACAAAAATTTTGATTTTAAATTGTGTAATATACCTTTAATATATTTGATACTTTTCAAATTTTAAGGAACATAATATTAAAGTTTGTGTCTAAAAGGATTTTAAATTTTCAATTCTATATATAATAGATATATGAATCTTTTAAGATGTAGAATAGATTGGGTACACTCCAAGCATTCACGAAGTCAAAGTCAAAGTTGGAGTAAAGAAAAATAAAGAGCCAAAATTCTATGTCGAACTCGCATCAAGAATTGGATAGATTTCAAACTTTAAAAGATATTCTTGGGATACTACTAAAAAAGATTCAATTTCCTCTGCCATAAATTCTAGTTTAGTTCAAATTAAAATTTACTACCAAATAACAAAGTCAAACTAAAATTTATTTTTTGCTTTCTTGACATAAAATGTGTCAAACAAACAAAATTCAAATAAAAGAATTGAGCTAAATTCATATTTTGATTAACAAAACTAAATTATATTTTGATTAACAAAACTAAATTTATTGCTCAAATTGCAATGTTTTCAAAATTCATCCACCAAACGGGTATGCATAGATTTTGAAAGAGGGCATTTGTTGGAGGATAAGTTTTGGCCAGTCAAATTTTTCCACATCATCCCAATAGAAACCAAATTTATTAAATTTATGGCTAATTAAGAATTAGTGTGTCCACAACTTAAAATTTGGAGAAAAATAAATAGCAAACAAAAAAATATACCACGTGCCTCCTTTATGGCCATCGGATCACGACGATAGGCTCATCGAATTCAAAGGTGAGTAAGCATGAATCACAATCGGTAAATTGGGCTAGAGGTTCAATTGGGTCTAAAATTATAAATTGGATTGAGCGAATAATTAAAATCACTCTGGTCCAAATTCCAACCCAACTCATGGTGGAAATTCGAACCAAAGAAAATATTAGGTCTAAGCCTAACTTTAGCCTAAGCCCAATTTTTAAGCCCCAATGCAGACGACCCCAAGCACGCCTTAAGACCCATGAAAACTTTATAAATACGGGATTCCCCTTCATTTTGGAGGAGATTGGAAGAATGGAAGACTAGAGTTTCAAAATTCTCAAGGTCTAAAGATCCAAGGAGAAAAAAGACTCTTAAAAGACCTAAAGTTTTGAAGACGGAAATTTTTTTTTTTTTTTGATGGGTTGGCCATGCAACGAGTGTAGTGGTTAATATAAAGAAATAATTAAAATATTTTGATGATCCCCATTCCAATCAGTGTCACAAAATGATTAACGGCTGCCAGCCATAATAAGTACACGTCGACTCTTGGGTTACAAACAGACGCAATAATTTCACACGTTATTTAAATCAAAATGAAACGATAAATCGCAGTGCATAACTGCAATGCCAAAAGGTTAGATCTTATATGTTTCTAGGCGCAGGTCAAAAAACATAAAGACGCCAAGAAAGGATCAATCATACAAAATACTCTTCTATATTACTAATACCCTTGAACTTTGTCATTTGTTTCAAAAATACACTTGTAATTTTAAAAGTTGCAATATTATCTCACAACTTTCATAAATGTTCAAAACTACCAATGGAATAAAAATCTTTGGAATTTCATACATGAATCGAGAATTAGAACTCTGTGACAAAGACCTAAAACGATACAATGATCTAAATTTTTATTTTAGGTCACTGTCACACCATTTCACTCGATATCCATCCACAATTTTAAAAAGCTTATACTCCAAGGAAATTTTTGTAATGTTTAAGAAAATTTGAGGATAATATTGTAACTTCTAAAAGTATAGGGGTATTTTTTAAACAAGTGGCAAAGCTTAAAGGTGTTTTTTATGACGTGATTATAATCCTAGATTTTGATGACATGATCAGAATCTGGTGAGCTATCTATAAATAGATTAACTTCAGTTCCTTTTCTCCACACTTTGACCTAGAAGTCTGAAAGTCTCCCTCAAGTCGTACAACTTTCAAAAACTTACTACAATCGCAAATATACTCATCTGTTGTTCTTTCCCCTAATCTGGACAAGAAAGGAGTATCAAGCAGTGCCCCCCCATTGCTTTGGTTGTCCGACTGATCGGGTGTATATGAGAAGAAGCTCGAGACTGTGAAACCCAGAAATTTGACTTAAAACTTGTATGCTAAGAAGAGAAGAAACTAGTAGAGTTTGGAGGTAAAAAGTTTAGCACAAGCTTGTGAAGTTAGAAAAATTTTAGAACATAATTTGGAAGTTTAGGCGTTGACAAGGAAGGTAGGAGGAAAAGTGTTTGTACAAGTTTGAGTTTTCAAGAAAGAATGGGTTATAGAAGTGTTTGGGAGAAGAACATGATAGGTAATTTTTCCAAGTGTTGGACTACAAGGAGGCAAGAGTATTATAAACTTTCTAAGTATCACAACTATGCTTGGAAAACAAGGTCATGGATGCATAGACTTGGAAAGAAGGGAAATTTCTAAGTGTTGAAGAGAGAAAGAGATGGAAGTATAGTTGAGGGTTAGTTTGATAGCTTAGAACTAAGTTTGAAACACATACCTCAGAGGAAAAATTAAAGCTTGAAACCATGGTGAGGCATAGTGGACGCACAGTTGATGTATTAGGGAAGAATTTGACTAAGTGTCGAGGTGCTCATGATTGTTGAATGGAAACACCTAAGTCATAGAAGGTAAGATGGATGCATGGTCCATATTTTGGAGGAGAAATTTCACTAAGTATAGGTAATGGACACATACCCTAGTCCGGAAGAATTTTAGCTAAGTGTTGGAAGAGTTTAAATAGTTGAAAACCAATATTTAGAGCCAAGCATGATGATGAACGCATGGGAGTAAAGTCTTGAGGATTTGGGTAAGTGTGGAATGTTTTGCCTAGGTTAAATGAAAGACAATGAGCCAAAGCCAAGGAAGAGTGTGTGGGATGCATGGAAGGCTATATGAGTTGAAATTTTGATTAAGTGTAAGAGACTTGGGATTGAGTTGGATGCATACCTCATAAAGAAAAGGGAAATTTGACTAGTAACAAGGTCTGGACGCATACCTAGTATGTTTGGAGGAAAATTGGCTTAAGTGTTGGATAGTTGTGAGAAAAAGGAAGCAAAAGATGTTGGATTTTTTTGTCCTAAAACTCGTAGTTTGTAAATTTTGAAATTTATTCTCAATAAAGTCGTTATCAAGAGTTATTTAGTAAAGTTGTTATTGTATGAATTGCATTTATTAAATCTAATAAACTAACTATAGGTTGTATGCTTAGACTTTATGCGTAGACAAAAGTGAATCAAACTTAAGTAGTAGCCAAAATGGTCTATGTATAAGGATAAGTTTGGGTACCTATCCTAGGGGACACTATGGATGTTGTTCAATTTGTTTTTAATACAAACAATGTGATCCTATATCGTACATGTAGAGACTTGTGAGTGGGGGCGTTCTATGTAATGAGTTTGCATAAGACCGGACCATGAAATAATCACTTTTACTTTATAACATCGTTTACTGTTAAAACTAATTATTTCAAACCTGATGACCTAGGTAACTCGATCTTAATTCTGAGTTAACTATAAACTCCTATTTTCTTGAGATTATCATTTAATCTGCATAGGTGAGAGTGGCCCGAATTCACCGACTTAATATGCCTCCCATTTTAAGGATAAAATCAGACAGATAATTGGGGACATAGTCTTGCAAGATGAAATTCACTTCTACCTATTTCTAGGTTAGTAAATAGGTTGTTCCCTTAAGTACTAACTTGGGGACTTGAGCAAGGGGCCCCACCTTCTCATTAGCCTGAAAGGGATTAGGTTTGTTGGTTGAACCACAAACCGATTGTTCATTAGAGTATCAATGAGACTTAAGGAACAAGATGTAATTACAAGAGTAAAACGATAATTATGACCCAGCTGTAACTACGAACAACTTGTGAATGATCGACTTACTTATTATGGTTATATCAAGTGGATAGCAATATATCTACAGTGAGGAGCGTGCAACTATTGGGCTTTAGTAGAGTGTCTTGATAGTTAATGAATGTTAATTAACTAGGTTAAAGAGTTTAGCCGGTTAATTTTGGATCGTTGGAGCTCATAATTTGTAGGTCCATTAGGTCCCCTTATTAGCTCATGGATTAATCCTTACAACAGTATATTGAGTGAATTTGAAATGTTCAAATTCAACTAAGGAGCAAAATCTATGGTTTGTTTAATTGTGAATTAGACGAAATTAGGGAGTTAGAAATATTTAAATATGATTTAAATATTTTTTTAGGATGAATAGAGATTCATTGGGTTGAAATTTATCGAGAAAAATGGGAAATAATTAATTTAACATAATTAATTATTTATTTAAATTAATTTTATATTAAATTAATTTTATTTAGAATTAATTTTTGAAATAAAAATCAATTTTATGAAATTGAATTTAAAAACCAATTTTTTGAGAAAATTGGAAAACCCCACTTAGCATGGAGAAGAAAGTGGTGTTCACCATGCATGCTTCTTCTCCACTCTCATCTTACACCTCCAAATTAAGCACCTTAATCAACCAATTTGTTGGCATGTTGCATGTTGATTTAATCTGCATATTCTCCTCTTCATATAGATGAGATGAATTGAAGATTAGGGTTAAGCATTTTTGCTAATTTGTGTAAGAACTCTCTCACACTCAAAAGCAGAAAAATAGTGTGTTCTTCAGCTTTTTCCTCCAAATTGAACTCAATTTTGGATCTCACAATCCGTTATAAGGTAAGAGAATAAAAGGAAGACTCTAAAGGTTGTCCACGAAGTGTTCATAATCAGAAATTTGAAGGAGCTTGCTTCAATTTTGAGCTACAACAAGAAAGTATTCTTCCTCAGTTTTTTCGGTTTTAGAACAAGCATGTTTAATCTTCAAAATTGATATAATTAGAGTGATTTAGATCTTAATTGCTTTCGCTTTCATGTTGCTCACTCCTTCCAAAGAAGCATATCTCAAAGAAACACAAGTTGGTATCAGAGCCAGGTTTACGAAACTTTGGGGAAGTTAGGAGGAAAGCTTAGAACTAAGGGCTAAAGTTAGAAAAAAAAACATAGAAAGTTAACCCTATTATTTGCTAAAGTTTACTACATTACGTAGGATATGCATAGAAGAGGCAGACCTTGCAAGCAACCAGCGAATGGAACTCAAGATGCTACCTCAAAATCCCTAGCAGAAAAATGGAAGGATAATCGAGTCACCTGCAAGGAAGGGGTGGAGTAGAAGAGCAAATATTACATAGAATCGCTCAGCATATAGTTGGAAAGTTAATAGCAACACCAGTAGATTCAGAAGATATGTATGGGGTAGAGAGATTAACGGCCTTAGGTGCTAGTACATTTGAAGGAACCACGGGTCTGGCTGATGAGGAAGCCTTGATAAACCTAGTTGAAAAATGTTTCAGGGTAATGAGATGCCCTGAAGATAGAAAAGTTTCATTGCTTCAAAAAGGGGCGGAAGATTGGTGACGAATAGTGGAGACTAAGTGGGAAGAAGAGACGAAACCCACCTGGGAGTACTTTAAAAATGCTTTCTATGAGAAGTATTTTCCTCGATCATTCTGCGACATGAAACAGAATGAGTTTCTAGGACTCATACAAGGTACCTCGTCGGTAGCAAAAGAGTTCCCATTGTTGTGGGAAGTCGAGGTTTGCCATAGTGTAGCTTGTTGTGCTTAGGGTTAAAACTCGGAGTTGTGGTAAATTTGTGATATTTTATAAACTTTAAGTTGTTGTATTAATAAAAGTATTCTTTAAGAGTATGCATGTTTAAATATGTTAAAAGTTAAGGGGGAAAGTAGATGTAACAAAAGGGGTAATATCTGCTGTCTTCACGTCTCTTCTCGGGTTTACAAGGGTAACTCTGATGGGGTGTGACAAGATGGGTTTTGGATGAAGCACCTTGGAGTCGAAGGATTCCAGATGCTCTACACGAGCTCCACCACCACCATAAGCTTTTGAGGTTAGGACAAAACCAACTAGGCAAGTTGCGCGTAGCTCTACCCGATCAAAGCTACTGAATCGTCGCCCACTAATTTCTAAACCAGTAGTATGAGCATCTCAAGCACCGTCGTCGCCGTTGTTTCCTTCTGATGCTCAAGGAGTGTCGACCAGTCAACCCACATGACAATCAAGTAATTTTTTGGCCTTTGACAAGAAACCCACTGATAGGCCTTATGACGATGGTAGGATGAAGTTCAGAGGATGGGAGTTGAGAGGAGAAAAGCCCTTGAGGCCGAAGCTAAAAAAGAGGGATTAACCCAGCTAAAGGTCACTATTCCAATCGAAAAAGGAAATGCACCATCCTCCACTAACCCCATTTCTGACTCATTTGATAA
This sequence comes from Citrullus colocynthis, assembly GCA_031780015.1. Taxonomy (NCBI): domain Eukaryota; kingdom Viridiplantae; phylum Streptophyta; class Magnoliopsida; order Cucurbitales; family Cucurbitaceae; genus Citrullus; species Citrullus colocynthis. Next base: position 721,945 of record QLSR01000140.1, read on the forward strand.
AGAGGCATGGAAAGAGGTGATAAAAGAGGTTGTTCAAACAGCCAAGTTCTTTGCGAGTGAGTATCATCAATAGAGGCGATACGAAAAAGCTGAAAGGGCTTTGAGGCAAGCTATGATCGACGATGAGCAACGGAGAATGTGGGCTGAAGACTTAGCAACCCAAGTAAGCGATCGGGCTGAGGAAGAGAGACTAAGATTAGAAGAGGAAGAAGTCGATCGGTAAAGAGAAAGAAAAACAAAACATGTAGGTGGTAGGATACAAGCTAGGAGTGATGCGGTAGCATCGAACCATTCGCATCAAAAAAAGAGAATGAGGAAGGGGAAGGTTATGCAGCCACATCACTTGTACAGCACCGAGGGGGGAAAGCCCCTATGATCAAGGAGAAAGAGGACCTAGCTCATCTTTTTAAGTATTAGCCACGGGGATGAACTCCTGAAGCAAGTTCCTTCAAGTTCACATCATCTAAGATGTGGAAGAAGCTGATGGGCCCTCAAGCCCGCTGTAGCGACCCCTAGGAGATTCACAAGGTCTGCCACAACTAAGAAGAGGAAGGCGAAGTCGAGTAATGTTCCTCCTGAAAGGAAGAAGGCCAGGATGAAGACTGCCCCACGAATAATTATCTCCCATCCAGTGAATCCGAGGACAAGGATAAGGTAGAGCAGAGGAGGGAGGCCCACAAGAAGAGGGAAATCTTTTAAGAAAATGGGTTCTCAGGAAGAAGCAGTATCCTTCCTGATTATGTCAGGCTCATCATCGAACACTATGAATGAGAGATCTTAGCTAGCCAACTGGCCCCTACCAGCAATTCGCTAGTACGGGACTTCTATCTAGGGATGCAGCCGAAGGAGGAACATCTCTATGGTTCGACGAGTCCAGGTTGAATTCTCTGCTAAAGTCATAAATGAGGCCTACATGGTCCCTAACGAAGAGAGAGACGAATGCAGAAGGAGGATGTACGGACCCACTGAGGAGCAAGTGGCAAATGCACTCAAGTTGGTCGCTCTCAAAGGAGCTGAGGGGTCATATCACCCACGGGTTGTAGGACACTCAGACCAGGAAATATTAAAGATAACTTGGCTATCTTGTTGTACTTTGTTAAGCATAGGATCATGCGAACCACAAATGACTCCCTTTTTTCATTAGAGAGGATCATGTTCTTGTACAACCTGCAAAAGGTGCTCCCTATCAACTTAGGAGTTATTATCAAAAGGGAGCTGGTGGAGTGCGGCCTGAGGAAGGTTGTTCTTCCCATCCTTGATAGCCAAGTTATGAGTCAAAGATGGAGTAGTGGTTGCAGATGATGAAGAAAAGTGCAAGGTCAAACCTGACATTGACCTTACATGATTAAGAGGCTTAGAGACAACATGGAACACAAGAAGAGTCAAGCCTCCTCCAGCAAAAGTGCCTAATCACCTATTGAGGCCACTCCCACATCCTTACAAAGTCGCATATTGAGGCCATATAACATTTTCTCACCTGAAGTGTCAAAACAACACAACCCAAGGGTAAAAACTCAACCTCCCACAGCAGACATGTAGTGGCAGTCTGATGCGCCAGCCAATGCAATCGCACCACCTGCTTAGCAAACATCTGGAGCAGTTGCGCCATCCGTGCAGGCCACGACCATGGTTGGTTACTAGGCTGACCAGCTGGAGAAGTTCATGGCTTAGTTCCATGATTATTGGCATTATGCTAAGGCTTGGGATAATGCTTTTAGGAGATTTCTAAGCTCCGCCAAGCCCGACCATTATCTTATAGTCCCTCCTTTTCCCGACCATATCCTTTATAACCCACTTGACCTTAAAGAAGAAGTAAAGAAGAATAATGATGATGATAATGCTCTGCTCAAACCTAGTACTATGTTCCTTTTATTCGCTTTCTATAGATAGGTTTTAGTTTGTTTTTGCTTTCTTTCTCTTAGTTTGCTTAGTTAGAATTGATGTTGGAAATGGACACAAAAACAATGAAAATATTATGATCACGTAAAATAGTTGCATGCTAGTCTTTTTGTGGTGCAAAGTAGCTTTTAATGACGATATCTAGAGCATATTTCATTCTGGCATGTCTTGAATCATTAATTCCCAAAAGAAGTACAAAATCAAGCGTTCTAACAATTTTTTTGTGTAAAACATCATTAGGGCGGTCTATCACATGTTCAAAAGACTTAATTCACTAGGTTGGAAGTTTTTAACGAAGCTGTAAAGCATTTAGGATCACACTAGGTTTGATGACTGGTAGATAGGTTAGTTCGCATTTTGATTAGTCAGCTAAGGAGGTTGAGCCAAAACTCTGCTAGACCTCTTGTAAGGGCATTTTGGGAGGATTGAGAAATTAAACCATTAAGACTTAGAACCTTTCTGAAAGATGTTTGCTTTGCACTCTACTCTGACCTAGCATGTTGGCTACTTGCATGTTTTGTCTACTTTATTTTCTTTACACGAGGACAAGCAAAGGCTTAAGTTTGGAAGTGTGATACATGTCAATGAAATGCATATTTTAAGGCTTTATTTTAGTAATTCTTCTTGGCCAAAATGGTCTTTTATATAGTAAATTCCCCAAAATATGTTCTAAATGGATAAAATAGTTAAGCATAGAGTCTTTGAATGCTTAGAGTGTATTTTTACCAGTTTGAGCATATTTTAGGAGCTTTTACATTAATTTTTGGCTATTTTGCAAAAAATTCCCTCGATGTGCCCACATAACTAAAACATGATGCGGCCACATCAAAACCCTAATCCCCAAAAATGATAAGCAGTCATCTGCAGTTGTCAAATGTTCGGTCTTCAGCCGTTCTTTGGCGCCAAAATTGATTAGGAGCCTAAGAAACATGGATTTCAACCCTACCTAACCTCTTTGAAGCCTATAAAGGGGAATGAAGCCTTCTCTTCAACCATCTAGCTCTTCCCCACCCGAGATTCAATCCATTCCAAGGAATTCTCCCACTCAACATTCCAGGATTGCTCCAAGAGCAAGAGTTCCTCTAGGGATATTAGGATTAGGACCTCCCTATCCCATGAGAGCATGTGTAGAGAGAAATAATTGATTCTTGAGAGAGGAGAATAAATCCCTAGAAATCATAAGAGAATGAGGAACCCATTTCAAGGAGTGTTACTGTATTTCCAACATTTGCTTTCATATCTTTCTTTTGTTATTTTTGTCTTTTGCACATTCATCTTGTAATTATGAGTATGGAAGCAATGATAATGATTCATTTATTTTTAATCATGAGCTAAATCCACTAAGGGATTCAACTATGTGGATGCCCTAGGGATTCATGGATTGAGCATTTGTCAAAGTGTCATTATTTGCATTAATTGCACATTTTCCTTATTAATTGTATGGAAAATATTGTTGATTTGAATTGACCACCTAAGTTAGCAATTTAGTGGAGTCCTACTTCTGAGAATGCTAGGGGGTAAAGGGACCTCACAAGAGAATATGAAGTTAAGTTTAGAATATGAGATTAATATGAGGTCAAGCTAACCATAGAAATATAGTATTAGTTTCTTAAGCTCCTAAAAGATCTTGAAACAAGATTGAATAGGAGAAGATTCTATCCCTACAATGCATTGGCATGATCCAATCACATCGCTCCGCTTAGGTTTTGATAAACTTTGGTTTAAACATAGTTGAATCCTTACTTTACCTTTACTTATCTTTAATCTTTTAAAACATCACCTAATTCAACTCACTTAATCGAATTTGGTTACCTTGGGTCAATTAAATGCATTATTTAGTCTAGTAAAATTCAACTCTTAGAATACTCCAAAATTATTACTTCATTATTACTTCATTTAGACCATTTTAGACATTCTTTACCATTTCTCCCGTGTAAATCGATTTCACCCCATATAATTATGGTTTAAGCTCTCATATAGCCCACTAAAAATGTTTTTATGATCTTATTTTGTAATTTCATCTAATCAATGAAACTCACATGCTATCTATTAATTAAAAAAAAAATGGTTTCTCCTTTTGATAAAAATGAAACGACAATACAAAATTGTTATTTTGTTACAAAAATAAGAAACCATAAACAGGAAAAAAAAAAAAAAAAAAAAAAAAAAAAAAAAAA
>QLSR01000140.1:726361-756940 GCA_031780015.1 Citrullus colocynthis
TTTTTTTTTGGTTTTTCTAAAATCATCAACCACGTAGTAAAAGGAATGAATGGGAAAGCTTGTTTTTATCTAATTGGAATTAGAAATCTCTGTTGTCATCACCTAGGTGCTCAAGGCCTTCCCTTATTTTGTCAATGAAATGTTTCTTTTCTAAAAGAAGTTATCTAATTGGGCGCTAATATGATGAAATGAACTTCCTCTATTTTAACACAACACATCCATTGATGCATAAAACATCCAAAATTACAATCACTATTACACAAACATAATCTCAAAATCAACTAGGTAGCACCTAAACAAAGACAAAATGTCTAAACCACAAAACCATCTAATGGTGGTTAATAAGAGTCATAGATTTAATAAAATATTTAGAGATAATGTGTTTGGTAATCACCTACCTATGATCTAGTATCCATCCAAATGTTGTAGCGAGTAAGTTGTTTCATGAGCCCTGTCATGGCGTACAATGTGCACTAACTGACCTAGACACTCATGGATAAAATTTTTTTAAAAAAAAAAAAAACATTCATGGATAAATTAAAAGAAGGCTATCTAACAAAAACAACCAACCAACCAAAAAAACAAATTCTCATTGACCACAAGAAAATGCCTAAGCTATCTACAAATCTTTGTAATAATAATAATAACAACTTAACCAATTGAACAAATTCATCACAACACTTATTCAAATTTAGGATATTTTCTTTACGGTAGGATTTAAATTTGTACCTCCCGATGAAAAGACAGTAATAACTGATTGAGCTATGGTCATGTTGATAATTTAGAATACAAATTTTACAAGATTCAGATAAAAATTTTAAACTTCACTTAAATAATACGGGTCCAACTAGTTCACTAGTTGGTTCACAGGAAAAGCTCAAAAAATCATTATTAAAATATAATCCGTCAATTCATCAAAGCCAAAAGCAGTCTTCCTCAACTCATGCAGCTTGAAGCTGGCTCAGCTCAATATCATACTTTTGAATAAAATTTAGGATAACAAACGGAAAACCAACCAACAAAAACACAGTGAGACAGATAAGGGAAATCTAACAGTTGCTAATTTCTCATCGAAATAGGAGAAACCTGGGTGAAAGCATGTGTAGCTTTCATCTATTTTGCTTGAGGGTGAGAGGCAATAAAATCAACAGCAAGATTTATAGCATTGATTCTGTCTGCTTCATTGTCAGGAATTTCAAACCGGAACTCTTCTTCAAGAGCCATCACAACTTCCACGGTATCTAAACTATCCAAGCCTAGATCATTTTGAAAATGGGCTGTCGGAGTAACCTGTCAGAGAATTTATAATACCATTATCAAACAGTGAAAGAAAGATAGAAACGAATAAATCGCTTAAAATGTCAATGCGAATTTCAAATGCAATGGCAGTCTACCAGTCAATCGAGTATTTTATATAGAGAAAGGAGTAATTAAGGTTCTACCTCTCTAAGCGAGGATGAAAAAGAAAGTCATTTGAAAAGGGAGAAAAACAATTAAAGAGGAGTAAGAACCGAGCAAACCCAATAGCATTAGTCAGTTTTAGGCCGTGATACCCCGCACTGTAAATATCAGTTACCATTATGTCGCTGCTCCCTCTCCCCTCCTCTTTTATTCTCCCTCTTGATTAGACCACACTATGACACTATGACACAGCTACAGTAGCCTAGTCAACCATGAATACAGCCTTATTATGCTTGCAAAACTGTGTACCATATCAAGTCTTTGATTCTATAGTTCCACTTCCATCAGTTAGTCCACAAGCAAAAGTTACTTTACTATACCTAACATGTTGAAGCCTTAACATGCACGACTTAAATTTGCATACTAACAAAGTCAAAAGAAATGAGGGGTGGAAGTCAGACTATTCGAGCAAAGGGTCCCAAATCCATTTTTGAGGATTTTACTATTGGGAGAGAAAAAGATTGTCGATGCAGGGAGTACACACTGCATCAATTGCTTTTTGCCAATATCCTGAGAAGGAAACCAAAAGGGAGAAGAGATCCAGAATTCCTACATATAAACATCTTCCAGGTTTGAGATGGATGTACAGATTACATACAGAGAGCTCTTTTACGGCCCCCACCCTCAATAAAGCAAAGATAATAAACATAAAAATAGCAGCTCCTTCCTACCCTGAAGAAAAAACAGAGCTAAAGTCTATATAAGCATTGCCTAGTAAGTAGATCCAGGACAGGAAGACAACTTCGTTTTCTTTTCTAGTTTTCTTTTAGTAACATATGCATTACCGAAACCAAATGAGAGAATGCATGTTTGTACATTAGGGAAATAGGACTGAGAAATCCAGACACAACCAGAAAGCCGAAGAGATTTTGAAATAAGAGAATATACGTTTGTACATTAGAAAAATAGAACTAAGAAATCCAGACACAACCAGAAAGCCAAAAAGATAATCCAGAAAATAAACCCTCCAATTGACTAAAATATCACACATTAGAGAGTGTATGGGATGATAGTACAGAGCCAAAAAGACTTCTCCAAGGAGGGTAAAATGGGTAGAACCAGGATGAATTAGCTGGCTTCATTGAGGATGTTGACAGTGAGAGCAGCAAAAGCAATAAAGATAATTCAGGTAGCGCAAAACTCTTCTTCATTCACTGGCAGATGTTGGTTCACCAAGGAGTCAATGACCATGAAGATTAAAGGGAAAAATCAACACAAAAGGTCTTGTCTTAATAGGTAGTGAGGTCACTTATTATTATTATTAGTATTTTGAAAGAAACAACCGCTTCCATTGAGAAAGAACGAAAGAATGAAAGGATATACCAAAAACCAAACTCACAAAAAAACCCCACTAAGGAAAGAGGTTCCGAATGAGTAAAAGGCCACTTAGAGTTTAATTACAAAAAGTCTTTAGAACCGAAGCCCACATAAAAACATAAAACCTCACCAAGGACCAAACATCATTTTGGTCCCTTCTCCACACCTCTAAACATTTTGTTGTACCTCTCCCCCCAAAGATCCAACAATAAGGCACACACCCCATCAAACCATAAGTCACGACCTTTATCTCAAAAAGGTAGATAGAGGAAAACCTCCCTGTTCGTCGCTATAATATCCCAAGATATCACAATATCAAACTCTTGAAGTAGTTTCACACAGACCTCGCAAACGAACAGCTTCAAAGAATGTGATCCAAGTCATCCTCCATCTTGCCAGAGTATACAACAAAAAGGGCCCACTAACAAGGGCATCTTCCTCGAGAGCCTATCTAAAGTGTTCACTCAACCAAGTAAAACTTGCTAGGTAAAGAACTTGACTTTCTTTGAAATCTTAATCCTCCAAATACATCAAAATTTGCCATGTCACTTATTATTTTATTTTGTTATATATATATATAAAGCTTATAAAAGAGTCTCAGTCTGAAACTTTCCAAAACTAAAACAATATATTACAGTTTAATGCTAGAAACAAAAACATCCTTCAAAGAACTGGAGATAGGCAAGGCAAGGGCCGGGTGACAACAGCATAATATGATTGTTGTTCTTTTCCCCTTACACTAGGGCATGAGCACGGCAGAGTCATCCTTAATGTGCACTAGTTATCTTCAATGGGATTAAGGTGTGGGGACAGAAGAGATTTAGTTGTGAAGTTTAGTAGGGAAGAAACCAACTACAATAACAGCATCCAAGCTTGTGCAAAATTTTAGTTTCCCAAAGTCAATAAACATTCAAGGTGGAGCCCTGAGGGACAAGGAGTGCCATCTGAGCTGAACTCCCTCGGGACCTTCTGGGATGCATGCCTCAAATTCATGATCCCAAAAGAAACATGCAAGGCACTCTCCAAGGTGACAATGGCACACTTAAATGGATAAATCAGTATCGAAAATTATAAAGTAAAAAGAACAATTGGCCATAGGAAATCTAAGCATTAGACACTAATTATTACACAAAAATGAAAATATAAAGTTATAAATTAAACAAAAATTTTAAAATAACAAAAAAAAGATTTGAAATTTGGAAAAAACAAATTAGAATGATGAATTTTAAAATAACAGAAAAACATTAGTAATCTTAAAAAATGCTTGGGTTAAAGATGGAACAACTTATGGGGAGAAAAACATAGTGAGGGTTCATTTCAGTCTATAGAAAAAGAGAAGGGCGAAACATAGGCCAATTATTATAAAAATATAGGGAAAATACCTTTTTGATCCTGAGTTTTAAGAATAGGTGTGTTTGGTCCCTAATCTTTCAAATTAGTCATTTTAGTCCCTAAGTTTTTAAAAATAGGTTTAAAAGGTCCCTCAACTAATAAATTTAAACATAAAATTGACTCAATAAATGATGTGGTAGGATGATTTGGAAAAAATATATATTTTTTATATTTGCCACCTCTCTCTTCTCTCTCCCATTTCTCCCATCTTCCTCCCTCCTCTCTTGTCTCTCATTTTCTCCCTCTCCTCCCGCTGCATCTCTTCTATTTTTTTCCATGCATATTCTATTGGAAGTATTCTGAAAACATCCACACCAAGCATAGCGTGGTTAAAATGATTCTTTTGTGTAAACAGAAGAAAAAATGGATGGTATCTAAGCTAAATTGAAGATTTATTTGAGATACTGCCTATATTAAAGTAAGCGGTCCGTTTATTTTCACAAGTCAAAAACCCATTACTTTACTTCACTAATCGAAAAAATTACTACCATAACTGAGGCCCTGCAATAAACTCATAAATTAAATCTAGCAAGAAAGAAGAGATGAGAATATTTTCCTTTGGAGACGCACACAAAATACGGTTGACATGACATGGTCCAATTCCAGAAAAAAGAGAAAGGGATGCGGGAAAAGATGTAGAAACACCAAGCAAAGCCTTCAACTAATCAGAGGAAACAACTGAAAATGCTTCTCTGATTTAGATTCAACTCCACATCGCCATATGTTATGATGCAAAAGATTGAGAAAGCCTTAATGGTGAAAAGGGTTTGGAAATCACAAGTTGATTTATTAAGATTTTAATGGTGTTAAAAATATACTGGTGGCTTTGGTAATACACCCCCTACAACTTACATTTGATTGAAAAATGACAGAAAAAACGGAGATGATTGAGAGAGAGAGAGCGAGAGAGAGTAGAGAATGAGAGAAGAGACAGTAAGGAGAGAGAAAGAAGAGAGAAGTGGCAAAGATAAAAAATAGATATTTTTTCCAAGTCATCTTGCCACATCATTTATTGAGTCAATTTTATGTCTAAATTTATTAAATTTATTAGTTGAGGGACCTTTTAAACCTGTTCTTAAAAACTTAGTGCCTAAAATGGCCAATTTGAAACATTAGAGACTAAATGCACCTATTCTTAAAAAATCAGGGACCAAAAAGGTTTTTTCCCCAAAAATATATAATAGAGGACCTAAAATATACATACTGAAAGTATGCTCCAAATGATTACTATATTGTTTGGCCCAAGGAATGTGATTATGGAAAGATTTTTTGACTGGTACCTGAAAGTAGAAGATGTTTTTCAAAGGCTAAGCAATCATGGCATTATTACTTATCTTTGACTCTCCCTAATTTGGATCCACCGTTTTATTCTGGGAGCTGATGCATAGCAGACAAGGACAATGGGATGTGATGATCCAAGAACAGAGGCTCATTGTTTCGTTTGATAATTTCTTTGCCTCCTAGTTTCACTTTAAGCTCATATACAAACAATTGACAATAACTTGGGGCCATCCAACAGTGTAACCATACTTATTATGTTCTGACATAAGTTAATCATGAGAACAGATTAATAAAAAGCTCAAAATTTCCACCAGACGACTATAATTGCACGCAATTGTCAATGACAGTGAGTAACAAAGCTGCTCAATTATAATTTTGACATTCGGAGCCCATTATAGATAGCTTGGAATCTTTTAGTAGACTCATCATTGGTTGTTCATATGGTCCCTGTGATTGTAAAATTATCCAAATCTTTGGACAGAGCACCTTGGAAGCTGCTTTTACAAGTATGAACTAAGTCTGTGACTAAGAAATGAGAAGCTGAGGCTCTTCAAAATGTCCTTACAGCTAGGGCTCAGAGAACATGGCCAAATTAGGCTTCATTCTTGAGCCTCCTAGCATTACTCATGGTAAAGCTTGTAAGAAGTGTATGTTTACGAATGGAAGGGAAAGTTCATGATATTATCGTATGAAAATAACCAAACTCTACTAAAAGTAAACTCCTGATATTTACATCTCCATCTTTTTCAAATTATTTTGGAGTCAGTGCGACAATATGTAACAATATCTCATGCCCTTAGATATTGTTTATTTGTGCACAGTGAAAACGCGTGGCTGTATTATCCATTATAAATTAGAAAAGAAATTTTCTGTCACACATATACCAACAGGTTAGAGGAACCCTCGATTCCAAATGTTGTTGTACTCTAAACATTTTATTTCAAAATCTTCTAAATGGATTACCAGACTTCTATTAAATTATGTATCCTATTTTCAACACTTTTTCAGTACATTTGAACAAAGATATACAATACATTTCTAATTCGCTACCGAGCAAATTACCTCATACAGTGAAAACACAGAATATACCAATAAGTTCTCATATCTTGTTTCTAGATCAACAGCGAAATCAACCCTAAATTTCAAAGCTATTAAACTAAATGAAGCCGACTGCAAACACAAAACGAAGCTCACAGAAACTCAATTAATTAAAGCAATCCTAAAAGGAATAGAACATTCATCTTACCTTGGAAGGATCGACTTTCTGAAATTTCTTGACAACGGAAATGACGCGGTCGGTGACTTCCGATTTGTCGAGAAAAGAACCCCTCACCTCCTCGGAGAAGAGACGGTGTCGAATCGCATTGAAGGGGTTAACGTAGAAAATGGGGCTGTCGTTTTTGGGCAGGGCCTTGACATGAACCCTAAGATGCTTCAGCAGAGAGTTTCTAGCCGCCATTGGAAGTGAAAAAATGAAAATGTGCTCGTGAGGGAACCTCTATGCGTTATTTGACGCAGGCCAAGGGGAAGGAGAAACCTACTTGGGGGAATTTGTAAAAGAAAATATCGCTTAAATTTTAGAAAATATTAGACTTTAGACCTATTTTTTGAAGTTCACTTGAATTTTGAAGAGTTGCATTAGTTTTCCAAAAAAATAAAAATAAAAATAAAAAAAGATAGAAAGAAATGAAAAGGGATTGATGTTCAAATATACAAGGATATGTAATAAGTAAGAGTAATCATACGATGAAGAGATTAGCAGATATACCAAGATATCTAAATTTGGTTGATACATCCATATTGTATTCATCACAGCTCAATAGAAAATTCATTAATTAGAAGAATACAAGTTAACAAAAGTGACAAATACTACTAGAAGGCAGATAACATAACATAAATTAAAATGGAGAGATGAAAACATTCCAATTTAAACAAATATCCTCTATGGAGTAATCTTTAAAAACTTTGTGTTGTTCTAAAAGTGTAATGCATATGTTCTGTTCTAGGACAAGTTTTCCGACATTTAGCCCAAGTAAAAACTAAATACAGGTTTTCTCGGTGAGTATGAGGTCGAACATAGGGACTTTGACTAATAATGATTCTTGTGTGACTAATGAATGATTTCTAGCTAACTTAAAGATGTAAAATTTTTTTTGTAAAAATTGTAAAAATGCAATATGTACAGTAATGTGGATGGATGCATGTTGCACAACAATTTAACAACAAAGAGATTATGAATGGAAAAGAAAGTTAGGGGTAGCTACCATCTATCCTTTAAACTTTTCCTTAGAATTTATTCTATGTATTTCAACTGCATTATGGTCTCACCTCTTGGAGGATAAGCCACATAAACTATATTTCTATGATGCATGCTTAAAGATTGATTGAACATAAGGTTATTTTTATATCTCAAAACACTTCTTACTTTACTTAATGAAATCCACGATGATTTACTCTTTTGAGCAGTTAATATAGCTACTTATTTTGATTAGCTAGATGGAAACAAGCAATAGATTCAAACACATTAAGCAAAATGGATTAAGTTTTAAGTTCGGTTCTCCGAAAAGATGATGACTTTACCCCCAACCCTTGAAAGATTTAGCTACTAATGGTATCAAAAGTAAAAATGAAAGACATGTAAGAGGTGAATATCATGGTAAAGTGAATATATTGATGATAGAAGTGTTGTTACAGATTTACTTAATGTCTTGATGAAAATAATATAAACAACTAGAAAATAAAAAGTAAAGAGATAAAGGAAGCAGGGAGTCAAGCTGGTGGCAGCAGGGTGGACGCGTGCTTCACTGGTCCGGTGATGGTTGGTCAGGCAGCAAGGTGAGCAGATCACTCTTTCGTGTTCTCTGTCTTTGTTTATCTTCTCCAATGGATGTGTCGAACTCCTTAAGGATGGCCAACTCTCGATGTCATGTGTAGCTGTTAGCACTCTAGAGGTTATGGGTCTACCTATCGTCGTCTTTGACCAGTAGGTGGCTAATTGTAACGCTGCTATCATGGTTGGTTTTGAGTCAAGGCAGAATATCTTATCTTGAATCGGGCTGCAACTGTCAGTGTCACACCCCCTCTCGAGCTATCCTCTTAACCTGAAAAGAGGCATGACAACAACAGACATTGATCCTTTACAACATCTATTGTCAACTTAACTTTCCTCGAAATCCTTACCAAGCACCCGATAACAGAATTATAACTCACATCTAGGCCATAAATAATCTCAAATTAAACTTTATAATAATAACAATAGAGTTTTTACACAGTTCCACCATTACTTAGACCCTAATATGTATAATGCTAGGTCTAAGTATAAATATCTACAATATTCAAAACTAAGAAGCAGATCCAGTCGAATTCGACGAATAGCCTAAGCACTCAGGTTCTGCTCGCTACTTGGAAAGTAGAAAATATTTGAAGACAAGAGCTAGGTTGCCTAGTGAGTAACAATTTTATAAAACTATGCTTGGCTTAAAAAATCAACCAAATCATGCTTGATAATCAAATAATAAAGCTTTCGAAAGCTTATAAACATTTGCATATTTTGAAAGATTTTCCCTTACTTGAGGTGGAATAAACTCAACGCTACTCAACGTCGAAAATAACCTTAGTCAGGGTGGAGTACTCTCAACACGCCCAACGTCGAAAACAACCTTAGTTGGGATGGAATAATCTCATCACACCCAACGTCGAATAATCTTAGCTGTGTGGAGTAATCTTAACACAACAGCGTCGAATTTCCCTCTATGTGTACATAGGAATTATAACCTGGGCTGCCCATGTACCTTCTCTAGTTCTTCAGTACTGGGGTCCCAATATAGCCGCCCACATGCCTTCTTTATGTCCTTCGGGACCATCTATTGTATTATGGTTGCCCATATGCCTTTTTTATGTCCTTCGACATTGGGGACTATCTTTTGAAAATAAAGCATGCTAAATCATGTATAAACACGAGTTAAACAATTCTTCAAAATTTTCAGAGTATTTCTCAAACAGCATGTTTTTCACAAAGCTTGGTATCATAAAACATCGTGCTCAAAACATGTAAAAGCATGTTTTTAAATCATATAAAAAAACATATGCTTTATCAAATTCAACTCATGCCAGAAATCTCGTAATTTGCAAATAAACTGAGCATTCTAGAAATATCGAGAGAATAAGTTTTTTTTTCTAAATTAGGTCACTCACAACTTGTCATGGACTCTTAATGGGTTATATGTTTCCCCTGGCTCTTCCCAGTCTAGAATAAATTAATTCATTTTATCAATATCCTTAAAATTCTCTTCATGGCATATTTTAAGTCATTTTAACTCAAAAAGGCTCATAAACAAGCAAAAACTAGCTAAAATGTCCAAAAGTGGAAAACTGCCCCTAGGTGTGTCCAACAGCCCTATAGCATGCTCACCCAGCCGACCTAACCTCAAATGAGCGACAAACCCCACACAGTACACTGCCCTGCACGCCCAGCCACTGCCTCACATACATTGCCTATCGTGGGGGCCAATTCCTACATACCTACTGTCGAAATAACCTCAAAAGAGGCAAGGCGAGCGCATAGCTGCGCGTGAGCCTTAGCGAGACCAGCGAGACTCGTCTCACTCAACTTCGCATGCACGCAGCACCACCAACGAGACATATCTCACCCCCACAGTTTGCACACAGACAACAACGCCTCGCGCTCATTCTCGCGTGGCCAGTGGCATGTCGTCCTGCTTCCTGGACGTCCCAAACATGTCAAAATAACCTCAAAATTCCAGCCTCTAACTCCTCTTCTTCTACCAAAAATCACTAAATCTTCCCACTTTGCTCTGTTACCCCGATAGCCAGAGCAAGCTTGAGTTTTTTATGAAATCTGAGTTCTTCCTCACGAAGTTTCTTTCCAGCAACCCTCTTAGTGAAACTAAACTCAATTTAGGATAATTTGGTCAAAGAAAATTGCAAATAGCACAAATGGTTTGCACACACTAACCTCATCTGTTGACCCTTCTATTTATTGACTTTACAGAAATCTGCATGCAAACTCTTAGCTTGCCACCTCATGGTTGCATGCAAGCCCATGTCACACTTAACCTCAATTTGACACCTAATCTGGCTTGCTTATCACTTAAGTCTAGGCTTTGCCTAATCAAGAAGGAATGGTGGATGCATCCTCGAGCAAGGCTTTCTCCATGCATCCTTTTAAGGTTAGTTGGCTACCTTCCTCGGCTACCCATGCACGCAGCCCTTTTCGCCGACTTGACGCCTAGCATGGACACTTAGCCACCATGCATCAGCCTCATAGGCCCTCTTGGAAGCATAGCCTCAACGCATCACCCCTTCTCACTAATCTCAACCAACATAGCCAAGCTCATGAATGCTTAGTCCACTTGCCCAACAAGTAACGCATCAAACCCTCAACCAAGCTCACCATCATGGACACATACCTCACCAAGCAAGACGCATCACACACACTTTTAGTGGCTCGGATACTCAAAGTCTCACACTACCACACGCTACTCCATGTCAAGGGCTCTCAGCCATCTCCATCTTACTACCCACCAAGCTTCTTGCTAGCCATCTCTCCCAATAATGTTAAGAATGAAAGTAGGGCTTACAGTCAAGGTTCCCAACGCATGCGTATGAGCTTTCAGCGTGCTGATTTTATTGGGTTTTCGACCCATGCGTTCAAGTCTTGTGATTTTTCCTGCAAAAATGAGGCATTTAACGTCGATTAAGACATGATTTTAGCCTTCCTAAGTATTTCAACATGTTGGACGCAAAGAAGATATTTATCAAGAATTTTGATTAAAATTGACGTATGATTTATTAAAATTTCTTCATTATCTATAATATATATCTACATCTATAATATATATAAAAGTACAAATAAGAAAGAAACTTTTTTGGACAATTTTACCCTTCAATTTTTAATATAATACCCGTTTTACCCTTTGTTTTGATCACTCCTACATCTCTCATAATTTTCTCTCTCTAATCTCACGTTACCTCCCCTACCATACAATTTTTATCGCTCTCCATTAACCATATCATCTATGTTTGAATATTAATTGCTAAATGAATTTTTCCACCAATTCAAATTCCTAGATCTCCTATTAATCATATCATTTATGCTTGATATAATTACTTTCTAATTAAATGAAATTTCCCACCCATTCAAATTCCTCCTTCTCCTATTAACAATGTCATTTATGCTTGAATATTCATTGCTTAATGAATTTTAATCTTCATAATTTATGAGTCTTTAATTATAGTTAATGTTAAAATTTAAAATGTTACAACTTTTAACCTCCCACAACTATATAAATGGCAGATAGAATGTATCATTGGTGATGGCTTGTTAGTGATAGAAGCCTATCACAAATAGACTTTGCTATATTTGCAAATTTTTTAAAATGTTACTATATATGCTAATACTTTGGATCTGATTGCTAGATTTGCAACTGTTCGTTAAAAGAATGTCAAAAGTCTATAAAGAATAAACTTGAATATAAGAAATATTTTCAATTTATTTTTAAAATTGACTTCTAAATTACTCTACTCTAAAATATAATTAATTACGACAGTTAAAAACTCTATGGGTTTAATAATTAAAACATTTTTTAAAATAAAAGTGTAGAACTACATTGAAAATAATTACTTAAATAAAAGTTACACTATTTATTTAAAAAATAAAATTTAAAGTTTATGATTTACTACTAATATAAAAAGTTAAATTTAAAATATTCTTCAACTCTTACAACTATATACGAGATCTTGCATCTTCTACCAAATTATAAATTTTTCTTTTGATTTTGTTTTCTCTTTCTTCCTTAACTTCTTCCATAAAAATCTCTATATTTAGTTTTTTTTAAAGAATTTAATAGTTTTTTTAAAAAAAATAATTTTAAAAAGTTATGACTTTTCTATAAATTACAATAATTAGAATTTTATGAGTTTTTGAAACATTTAATTAAAAAACATCGTTAAAATAAAAGGAGATCACAACTTACTCATCTATACTAAGAGTTTTTTTTTTATTAAGAAAAGTTTTTTTTATAAAATATTATTTAGTATTCTTCTATTAAAACATAAAATGGAATGAACATTACCTTCCGTAACTATATAAAGATCTCTTCTAACTTTTATTTTTATAAACATTTGAGTTTCTCTTCCTTTTAGGTTTGTTTTTCTCGTTTTATTTTCTTCTTTAATTTCAACTTAAGGAATGGGAGGAAGAAGAAAAATAGGGTGTAAAAGCTCAAGAATAATAAAATACGAAAACAAATATGTTAACATTGGCCAAGTTAAAAATTTTATTTTTAAAAATCAATTTAATTTTCATCTAGACGTATTTTTTGGGACAGCCAACTAATCGACTTGGTAATTAATACTAATGTTAGAAATGACAAATAGGTATATCTAAAAGCGACTCTTATTATAGATATATTAATAACAAAGTTTTGAAATTTTTGTTACAATAATTGATAAATTTTACTTGATTTATTTGTCAGTTTTATTATATATAATAAAAAATTATCATATACAATAATATTTATCAGTACATAATTTAAAACAATATAATATTAAATTTATATTTTATTTCAAATGGAAAAAGTCACGTGCAATGCATGTGTAGAAATCTAGTTCTAAGAAAAGAGCTAATAACTTGTATTTCTACAATTTATCACTTTATATTGGGAGCACCACATTGAGGCTAAGGGACGGGCTAAGTCAAAGTAGCCTGACCAAACTGTAGGTTTGTCATGAAAAACCCTATGATTTCATTTAAACCAAATTTCTGAGAGGAAGCGCTTGACTGCATTTGACCATAATAATTAGGCTTTATAAGACACATGAAGTCCGACCAAGACTTGAAGTGAGTTATCTCAAGCTGAGTCAAAGTAGCCTGACCAAACTGTAGGTTTGTCATGAAAAAGATTTCATTTAAACCAAATTTCTGAGAGGAAGCGCTTGACTGCATTTGACCATAATAATTGGGCTTTGTAAGACACAGGAAGTCCGACCAAGACTTGAAGTGAGTTATCTCAAGTTGTATTGTTTAGAACCCAATGGAGATTAAACAATGAAAATTGCTTCTACCAGCAAAGTCTAGAGTATGAATAACTAAAATACAAGTGTTGCAAATGTCACATCCCCTACCGAATTACCCTTTTAACTTGAAAAGAGATGTGAAAACAGTAGACCTTACCCTTTTGTTACATCTACTGTCGCTCCTTTATTCCTTTACATACTTAAACATACATAATCTTAAAGATTACTTTTATTGATACAACAATTTAAAGTTTATACAATACAAATGTACCACAACTCTAAGTTTCAACCCTAAGTACAATAAGCTATGCTATGGCAGACCTTGACTTCGCATGGCAATAGGAACTCTTTTGCTACTTGAAAAGGAAAACATAAAAGGAAAGGATGAACTTGCAAAGCCCAATGAGTGACGAAAGGTACCTCTTGACCCTTAAACTTAAATTATAAACAACCATAACATAACAAAAAACATAATATAATAAACGTCACAATTTAGCACAATTTAACCATTAGCCTCCATTCATTTGTATCGATTGTACTTCCCTTCTGGCTCAACCTTGCACATCTAATCTTTGTTTCCTCTTATTTTTAATATCCTGAGCAACACCTCTTATCCTCGATATCATATTCATTCCTTGCTATCAATACACGACTCAGCAACATGACTTACCTTTTAAGTCATATCCTTACCCTATTGGCAACACGCAAGCTCAACAGAAACTCACTTCCTCTGTGTTGTACCCATACTCTTTTAACCTTAGTTGAGGTAGAGCAAGCTCGATACACTCAACGTTGAAAACACTTATTAGCTGAAGTGGAGTAATCTGTATACAACTTAGCCATTAAAATTTTCCTACGTGAACATAAACTTACCTCCGAGGGATCAGAAACTAGACATGTTGGTCTTCTGACCATCCCAAAAGAGGTACCTCCCACAGGATCAAGAATTAGGTTTCCGGTAACCCCCTGACCATCCCGTAAGTTTTCTACCCCGACACAGGATCATAAACTAAATCCTCGAATCCTTTGACCATCTCGTGCGACTCTGTTCGACAAGATTTCTGGAGAAATTTAATTCGTGGAATTTAAACTTTGTATTTGTATTGATTTCAGTGTTGTGAGTATAATCTCTAATACTTGTGTTGGCTTTTTGGCCCTTAATCTCAAATTAATTAATTTTAATGGATTGATTAATTAGTGTTTTTATGATAACAAACCTGATTTTATTTTTATTAACCATTTGAGTGTTTTGAAGTGTTTATTGTGTGGAGCTTGAAACAACGGTTTCAATGCAATTTGAATCACTCAAATCGGAGTTCAAGTGAAGAAGATATGACCGAAACAAGTTTAATGGAAAAATCCTGAGCTGATGATATGGCAGATTTTTTGAATCAAAGTGGATAAAATGAAAGATGTCACTTGGAGCAATGGAGAAGTGACAAGTGGTGGGTTTTGTATTTTTGAATTGATGTTAAAAAGAAAATGATTTTAAAAAGAAAATGAATTTAAAAAGAAGATGAATTTAATATTATTATATATGTTTGTGTCTAACGGCTAGTTGCTTTTTTAAAAAGATTAATTTAATATTATTATATATTTATGTCTAACAACTAGTTGAGTTTAAATCTTCACCATTCAAATTTCTTTTACAAAGATCTAACGGTCCAAATTAATTTGGTTTTCACCCATTTTCATTTCTTTTTAAACACTTCATCTTCCCCAAAATTCTACAACAACTCTTATTATTTTCAATCCTCCATAATTCACCAAGCCACCATTGTTGCTCTCTCTCCAAGTTTCAATTTTCTTCTTTTCATCTCATTCTTGAGAGAGATATATTGTATTGTGAGGATTTGTTTGTGAAGTGCTTAAACTTGTAAATCCACTCTATTTAGAGAGCTTGTCAAGTGTGCTCTTTGTTTTTCCAAATTTTTGTTGGGTTGGCTCTTGATCGTTGTAACGGTTTGTTCCTTAACCGTGGAAAGAATCAGGTTTGTTCTTTCTCTCGAAAAGTAAACTTTAATCCTTAGGTTTCTTTTTGTTCTTCTTGGATGATTGGCCTTTGGGTTTGATGATATTATTGGGTGTTGATCAACTTTTAGGTTTGATGATCTTCCTGGGCAATCGACCTTTGGGCTTGATGATCTTCTTGGGTGATGATCAGCCTTTCAGCTTTGATGATCTTCTTGGGTGATCAGCCTTTGGGCTTGATGATCTTCTTGAGTGATGATCGGCCTTTGGGCTTGATAATCTTCTTGGGTGTTGATCGGCCTTTAGGCTTGTTGATTGACTTTTGGAGCTTTTGACTTCAAGAACTTTCAAGCAAGTCTTCTAATCTTCTAGAAGTTCTTTGAGCTTTAATCTTTAAATCTTCAAGAGAGTTACATTCTTTAGAGCAAGTCTTCTGATCTCCAAAGCTTCGGGAGATTTGTATTCTTCAGAGCTTCAATCTTAAGAGATCGTATTCTTCGGATCTTTAGAGCTGGGGGATCTTTAGAGCTTGGGGGAGTTGTGTTCTTCTGATCTTTAGAGCTTTGGCCTTTAGATCTTTAAAGATTTTGGAGCTTTAGTCTTCAGAGCTTCAGCTCTCATATTCAGGAAATTGTCTTCAAAGCTTTAGCACCATCTTGTCAATGCTTTCAACCCCCCAAAATGAAGGGGTAAGACCTCTATTTATAAAGGTTTCTTATGGGTCTTACATGGGCTTGGACCCAGTTGCTTTTGGGCTTGGGCTTGGGCTTGGGCCCAACATCTTCTTTGGCCCGAAATTCCACAATGGGCTTGAATTGTGTTGGACTTTGGACCCGAGCAACTTTAATTATTTTGTCCGATCCAATTTTGTAATTGGCCAAAATTTCTCATTCAATAAATGCCGCCTTTTTGAGATTTATGCACGTCTATGCAGTGGGTGAATCTCGAAAAAGATAATTGGCAATCAAAACATGCTTTTGACTCCTTTGGTGCATCATTTTGATAAAAAAATTCATTTAAATTTTGTTTGCTTGACACATTTTGTCACCAAGTAAACAACAAACATTTGTCTTTAATTTGAACTGAAGTAGAAGTTGTGTTCCACTTTAATTGCAAATTGAATACTCCTAAATTCTAAGAACCTTTATTTTAGAGTTGGAATATACTTAATTCTTGATGCAAATTTGAAGTAAAATCTTGATTTCTTCTTTCTTTTACTTCAACTTTGATTTGATTTGGTGAATGTTTGGAGGGTGCCCATATTTTGATTTGAGACAACACTTAAATTATGCCGAAGTTTGACAGTTCGGTAAATTTTGGTTGGTATCGCAAATCTTGGCTTGAATTTGGAATATGATTTTAATTTTATTCCCATTTTGACTAGGTATAAAATTTGGAGCATCCCAAATCTTGACTTGAGAAGGATTTGATGTCGAATATAATTTATATTCAATCCAAAATTTTGGTTTGGATTTGAATTAAACTCACATGTAACATGGAGATTGGAGTATGCCCTCATTTTTTTTAAAAAAATTTGAGGTAAGATGAGTTTCACCGCATTTCAACTTTTATTTAATTTGAATTTCACTCAAAATTGGGTGGATTTTGTGACCTATAATTTGGGTGGGATAATTTTGAACTTTTTTCCCAAATCTTTGGAGTAAATAAAAATGTTTGAACTTTTAATCTTACCCAACATTTGACTCAGGAGCAGAATCATATTCTCAACCAATTTAAAAATTTCAAATTGTCTTGGGAGAAGATTTACCAACTATCTAAACAAAATTTCAAGGTTTGTTGAGATTACCTTGGTCAACAAATCTTATTTGATTTGATAATAACTCTCCACAAATAGAGAAGAAGACATCCTATATTCTTCATCCTTCCAATGTCTCCTGTTGATCAAGAAACTGATACTTTTAATTCTTTTGCTTTGCAAATTCCAGCTTTTTTTTTTTCTTTAAGCTACTTTTTTTTTTCCTGTTGTGTTTTCTCCAAAACTGTTTTTAGCATAAAAAATACAATATCTTCAATGCAGATGCTCTGTTGGTTTTTGTTTTTTCCTTTTTTTTTTTTTCTTTAGACCATCTTTTATTCCTCTTCTTGTGATACGAATTCCGGTTGTCGGCTTTGTTCCCCTTATATTGGTTTCCTTTTTTTTTTCTTTTTTTGCGTTTTTCTTTAGACGATCTTTTCTCCCTCTTCTTTGAAGTGATGCTAATTCCGCTTGTTGGCTTTGTTCCCCTTATATTTGTTTCCTTTTTTTTGCGTTTTTCTTTCGTTTTCTGAAATTATTGTTGGTGTTGATGGTTTTGCCACCTATCATCATAGGTAATTGCCAATGGTAGAGTGTCCGTGCCTCGCTGAGATGATGTGCGAGAAAGGGAGGGAACAAATAGTGGGAGGAAGAAGGTACAGAGAGTGAGAGAGAGAGAGAAAGAATGGAAAAAGGTGTAGAAGAGAGAGAGAAAAAATGATGGGGAGGGGTGGCTGAAGTAAAAAAGAAAAGAGAAGTTAGGGGTTTTTTTTTGTTTTTCACTTTTCTCCATTGTCTTCATGTTATTTCTTTATAATATATTTTATTGTTAGCTTTCATTTCCATTATTATTATTATTTTTATCCTTTTTTTATTTTAATTTATTTTAATTTTCTTTTCTTTTCAATTTTTTTTAGCTTTCTTTATTTTTTAATGTAACACTAAGATTGAAACATATTTTTAATTTTAATTTATTCATTTTTTTTAACTTTTCTTCTTGTTTTCTTTTTTTAACTAATTTTTTAGAACTCTTTTTTTAATATTGTAATTTTTTTTACATATTTTCTTTTCTTTTCTTTTAACTCACTTTTTCCTCTACTTTTTCTCCTTTTTTTTTTCACCACCGTTTCAAACGCCATCGGGTTGCCCGTCGCTGGTCTCCCCTTTTCAGCCTTTTGTGTTCGAAGTTGTGCATCATTGCCAGAGTAACGAGCAGTCTTGTAAACGCTTGATGTCGTCAAGTTGTTGCAGTACCACTGGATTTGTTGCCATGAGTCGCCACTGGTATTCGGGTTGGTCAGAATGTCCCCTTCGGTTGGCGGTGAATTCCTTGAAAAAAAAGCATAACAAAGAAGTGTCCCCAAACGCGTGAAGAAAGAAGAATTTTTGAGTCATTCATTTTTTTTCTCCTTTTCCACATAATGCCCATTAATAGAGAGAGATTTTATTAATCTTTTTTTTTTTTTTTTTTTTTATATAAAAAAAAAAAAAAAAAAAAAGAAAGAAATTTTAATAAATTTTTTTTTTTTTTTTTTTTTTTGCAGATGGTGCTTGATATCCATTGTGGTTGAAAATTTTTTAAGTTGAAAAAGATCAACTTGCACCTTGCAATGATTCACATTGAAGTTAGGTGCATCAAGCTAGCATTTTATTTTGACAACATTTTATTTTGGCGATGGAGTGGAGCTACCTATATCCAACTTTAATTTGGTGATGTGGCAGAGCCAAAAGCCAGCCACATTAAACTTAATTTGGAGGTAGGGCGGAGCCGGAGCCAACCTGTCACATCCCCTCACTGATTACTTACTTAACCTGAAAGGAGATGTGAAGACAATATACATTATCCCTCTTATGACGCATATTGCCGTATACATTCATAGAATTCAGCCGAATTCAGCCATATTAACGCACGATCATAATATAGTAATCCTTGTACACTTTTATAACATATTTTCTCATAACCCACTTATAAATAAACAACTAAATCTACATGCCACCAATGTAATCTACATGCCACCAATGTTATTTACACGTACAACAACGAGAAATTAAAGCTTAAGCAGGGCGAGTTAGAGCTGTCTTTGGAAACTCTGCTTTAACTGTCTTTGGAAACTCGAAGCTTAAGCAGGGTGGGAGCTGTCTTTGGAAACTTGAAGCTTAAGCAGGGCGACCAGGAAAGTGGATGCAATGCACCAGGAAAGTGGATGCAATGCACCAGGAAATTGGATGCAATGCACCAGGAAAGTGGAAAGTCCTTGCTACCTAGGAGGAAAAGAAAACATATGTGAGCCCCGTTCAACAACATAAACAAATCACATATGTGAGCAAAACTCAACGCACATATAACCTCTATGTGCACATAGGACTATGGCGGGTTGCCCAAGTACCTTCTACGAGTCCTTCAGGACTGGGTCCCAGGGAAACTCACATGCCTTCTCATGTCCTTCAGGCCATATTTTATAAGAAAACCAAACTAAACATTTTCAATAAATTCGTTTTCAAAGAAAGAAAAGTGTCAATCACAACTTGTCCTTAGGCCCTGAGCGGATTATATGCCTTTCCGAGCTCTTCTTGGCCTGTAAATACACATTCCTCACGTTACGTTTTCCTTAAACTTCCTTTACATGATCATTAAACGTGTATACTTAAACTCTAATCATGATTCACCACCGAGACTCCCTTTCTTTCCTAAAATACACATAATAAGCGAGATTCTGTGTCACTAGCGAGATTACCAACTTTCACCTTACTAACGAGTTTACTAACGAAATTACACAACAGGTCACGGCACTAGCGATACCAGTGACACTACCTGATGAGTGATACTGAGCGAGAGCCAATGATATTTGTGAGATAAAATTCTCCTTTACACGACCAGCGACACCAGTGTCGCTACTCCCACTCCAATTCTCAGCGTTACCTGCTTCCCAACGGCACCCGATAACAGAGTTTCCTCCTTTCCTGTTTGTTCTCACTTCTATCAATTCAAAGACATATTTCCTGTTTGTTCTCACTTCTATCAATTCAAAGACATGTTTTCTAGCTGACCTCAAAATTTCGTGGCTTAACTTATCCTGGTTAGTCAGATATTGCAAGTTTTCTCCGCACTGCTCCAAATTGCACAGAAATTTCGTATCAGTAACTTCCAGCTAAAAGTTTACATGTTTCTAATCCATTTCAACTCAATCATCCTTCATAAAAGTTGTTCAAAATTGAGTTAACTTACTAACCTTAAAATTTTAGCCCAAAATTAAATCTCTTCAGCTCGATATTCACCAAACACCAGACCTGGTTCGAGCTACGCGACAGCAGATGAAGCTTCTGTTTCAGCTTCAGTTTCACCATGAAATCTTCCAAAACCTTGCACGAAATTGCCCTAGAACTCTTCTTCAACATCACCACGATGTGCAGCTGAAAAATAGCATAAAATGGAGTTTGAAAATGAGTAAAATGAAGTCGGCAAAATTTCTGTCCAAAGAAAGTTATAACCGCCACATCCAACCTTATACTTGCTTCTTCTTTTTCTTTTTTTTCCTTTTCTTCTCTTTTTTTTTCTTTTGTCTTCTTCCCCTTTTTGGTTTTTCCTCTTTTCTTTTTTTTTTTTAATTTACAATAAGAGATTATTAATACTAGTTCGCTTAAAGCTTTTGAACGTGCTTACCAATTAGGTGCTTACAATTCATTACCCCCTTTTTGAGAATTTCGTCCTCGAAATTCAGGTTAAGTCACTCCGTAAAGAGATGAGGGTATTTGATCTTTGATCTTCACTTTCCCACGTTGCCTCTTCCGCTTTGTGATTTCTCCACAAGACTTTAACAAGCAGTATCATTTTTGTTCTTAGAACTTGTTTCTTTCGATCAAGAATTTGCACAGGTTCCTCTTCATAAGATAAATATTCTTTTACCTGAATAGGTTGAACTTCCAAAACATGTGTAGGATCTGGAATGTACTTCCTTAGTAGAGAAACATGAAATACATCATGTATTTTAGACAATTCCATAGGTAACACCAAACGATAAGCCGACGGTCCTATGCATTCAAGAATCTCATAAGGCCCAATATATCTCGGACTCAACTTCCCTTTCCTTCCGAATCTCAAAATTTCCTTCCATGGAGATAACTTCAAGAAGACTTTATCACCAACTTCAAATTTTAAATCTCGACGCCTTTTATCAGAGTAGCTTTTCTGCCTATCCTGTGCAGTCTTCAACCTTTCTCTTATAAATTTCACGTTCTCAGATGTAGTTTGGACTAACTCTGGTCCCATTAACTTCCTTTCTCCTACTTCACCCCAACATATAGGAGTTCTGCAACATCTTTCATACAATGCCTCATAGGGTACCATTGCAATACTAGAATGGTAACTATAATTATACGCAAACTCCATCAAAGACAATTGAGTATCCCAACTTCCTTTAAACTGCAGTACACAAGCACGCAACATATCCTCTAGAGTCTGAATCGTGCTTTTTGATTGTCCATCAGTTTGAGGATGAAAAGCTGTACTAAACTTAAGTTTAGTTCCCAATGCTTGCTGTAAACTTGGCCAGAACTTAGATGTGAATCTTGGATCTCTATCAGAAATAATAGACACAGGAGCTCCATACTGACTTACTATCTTATCAACATACAATTTGGCCAGTTTATCTAAAGTAAATGTCACTTTAACTGGTAAGAATCGGGCAGTTTTAGTAAATCTATCAACTATCACCCATATTCCATCATAACCATTTGGAGTTTTAGGAAACCAAATAAGAAATCCATCGTGATATGTTCCCATTTCCACTCAGGTACGGGGAGTGGTTTTAAAAGTCCACCAGGTCTTTGTCTTTCTGGCTTTACTTGCTGACATATCAAACATCTTGCTACACATTCAGCCATTTCCCTTTTCATTCCTGGCCACCAATAATATTCCCTCAAGGTCCTGTACATCTTTGTACTACCAGGATGCATTGCATAAGCAGAACTATGAGCTTCCTCTAGTATAGCATTTTTCAATGTCAAGTCATTTGGGATACACAATCTTCCTTGTTTCATTAAAGCTCCATCACTTCTTATTTCAAAATCTGTTCTTTGGTTGAGATTCACCTCTTCTACTATCTTCTTGAGTACAGAATCTTCCATTTGTTTGCTAACAATCTCACTCATCAAAGTAGGTCTTACCTGGAAGTATGCAAGCAAACCTCCCAACTTGTCTACCGATAAAGATGCATTTGAACTCCTTAACTCCTTCGTTAATTCTGCACTAATAGTATTCAATGAAGTCCTGGCTTGTCCTGACTTTCTACTCAACGCATCAGCTACAACGTTAGCTTTTCTTGGATGATAATTTATAGTGCAATCATAATCCTTGATCAGTTCCAACCATCTTCTTTGTCTCATGTTAAGTTCTTTCTGATCAAAGATGTATTTCAAAGTTTTGTGATCCGTATAGATATGGCACTTATCTCCAAACAAATAATGTCGCCACATCTTTAATGCCAACACCACCGCTGCCAATTCTAAGTCATGGGTAGGGTCATTAACTTCATGTGGCCTCAACTGCCTAGAGGCATAAGCTATAACTTTACCTTCTTGCATCAGTACACAACCCAACCCTTGACTAGAGGCGTCATAATACACCTCAAACTCCTTCCCTGTCTCTGGAAGTGCTAAAATAGGCGCTGTCACTAATCTCTTCTTTAGCTCTTGGAAACTTTGCTCACATTCTTCGTTCCATTCAAATTTAGTTCCTTTCTTAGTCAAACGAGTCAGTGGTAATGCTATCTTGGAAAAACCCTGTACAAAGTGCCGATAATAACCTGCGAGTCCCAGAAAACTACGAACCTTCGTTACTGTCCTTCTGTTCCCATCTGGTAATTGCCTCGATCTTTTGAGGATCTACTCCAACTCTTGCAGCAGTAACAATATGACCCAGAAACATTACTCGTTCCAGCCAAAACTCGCATTTGCTGAATTTTGCATATAATTTCTTTTCTCTCAAAGTCTGTAATACAATTATAAAGTGTCCTGCATGTTCTTCCTTGCTTCTAGAATACACTAGAATATCATCAATAAATACAATCACAAACTGATCCAAATAAGGATGGAAAATCTTATTCATCAAGTCCATAAACATTGTTGAGCATTTGTCAGACCAAAAGGCATCACGAGGAATTCATAGTGTCCATACCTCGTTTTAAAAACTGTCTTTGGTACATCTGTCTCTCTGACCTTTAACTGATGATATCCCGATTTTAGGTCTATCTTTGAGAACACTGATGCCCCTCTAAGCTGATCCAACAAATCATCAATACGAGGCAAGGGATATTTGTTGCGTATGGTGACCTTATTTAACTGACGATAATCAATGCACAGTCTCAAAGTACCGTCCTTTTTCTTCACGAATAACACCGGTGCACCCCACGGAGATACACTCGGTCTAATATACCTTTATCTATTAGTTCCTGTAACTGCACCTTCAACTCCTTTAGTTCTGATGGTGCCATACGGTATGGTGCTTGTGAAATGTGTGTTGTTCCAGGAACTAGATCAATAATGAACTCCACTTCTCTATCAGGTGGTAATCCTGGCAGCTCTTCAGGAAACACATCAAGAAATTCATTTACCACAGGAATATCTTCTAGTCTTAACTTACCGGCCTGTGTATCAACCATGTAAGCAAGGTATGCTAAACAACCCTTGCTTAACAACTTCCTAGTTTTAACTGCAGATATTACACA
The DNA here is from genome assembly GCA_031780015.1 of Citrullus colocynthis. Lineage (NCBI taxonomy): Eukaryota > Viridiplantae > Streptophyta > Magnoliopsida > Cucurbitales > Cucurbitaceae > Citrullus > Citrullus colocynthis. The sequence goes on from QLSR01000140.1 coordinate 750,299, forward strand.
AGTAGGAAGGAATTTCCTGTCACCCTTGAAAATAACTTCTTTTCCTTCGAATCCTCTAAATACGACTTCCTTCTGGAAACAATCCACAGTAGCTCGATATTTGGATAAGAAATCCATTCCCAATATCACACCAAACTCCTGAATATCTAAGGGTATCAAGTTGGCTATCATAGTCACACCATCAATTTCAATCACACAGTCTTTATACACTTTGCTAGCCACAAACACATCACCAACAGGGGTATAAACAAACAGTTCCTCGGGCAAAGATTCTAATGTATTATTTATATTCACAGCAAACATCTTAGCAATAAAAGAATGGGTAGCACCACGGTCAATCAAAACATGAGCAGAAGTATGACATATAGAAAGTGTACCAGTAACCACATTAGGAGCATCTTCAGCCTCTTGCTGAGTCATTGCAAAGACTTTTCCTTGCTGTTTTGGTCGCCCTGTAGCTCCTTTCTGTCTTGATCCACTAGTTCCCTCATCAACAATTCCTCCAGGTCGTTGTGGTTGACTAGCTGTAAATGAACCAGTTCTCTGTCAGCTTTAAATTCTTGCATCAACTGAGGACATTCTCGTTTATAGTGACTCGCTTATCCACAATGGTAGCATACGTTGCCCTTACACTGTCCCCAATGATACTTCCCGCAACTTGGACATAATGGTTTCCTTGTAGAACTAGCTGTGGACTCTCCAGGTTGTCCACTTCGAGAACCTTCCATTGTTTGAGCTAGACCAGTAGAACTCCTTGGTTCTTGCTTCCGTGCACTTCCTCCAGTACCTCCCCTGGAAGTACCCTGTCCACTCGATCTGGTCTTGAAACTACCTCCACTAAATACACCTGGTACAAATCTCCTACCTGATTGCCCCTGAGTAGTACCAGAAGTGTGGATTGTCCGTCTACCTCTAGCTGATTCTCGTTCCGTTCTTCTTTCCATCAAACTCATTTCAACTCGCATAGCTGCCTCTACGAGTTTGGAGAAATCTGTCGACTCAGCACTAGCAGTTACAGGAGTACGTATTTCCTCCCGTAAATCTTCTTTAAATCTCTTGCACCTGTCAATCTCATTTACAACAATCGTCATGGCATACTTAGACAGTTCTGTATATTTCTTTTCATATTCCGCCACTAACATGGATCCCTCTATTAACTTCAGAAACTCATTCCGTTTGGCATCTCGGAATGATCTCAGACAATATTTCTCTTGGAATGCCTTTTTAAACTCATTCCAGCCTATTTCTCATGTATCCTCTTTCCTGCTTTCTACAATTCTCCACCAATCTTCGGCCCCTTTTTGGAGCAAAAACACTGCCAATTCCACCTTCCTATCATCGGGACATCTCATCACACGATAGCATTTCTCAAGCAAATTCAACCATGCCTCCGCTTCTATAGGATCAACAGTGCCTTCAAAAGTAGTGGCACCCAAAGCCTTCAATCTTTCTATACTGTATTTCTTTTCTGGATCTGCTTCCACTGATCCAATGCTTGCAGCCAATCTTTCAGCAATTCTAGTAAATATATGCTTCTCAATATTGACCCCAACTTGAGGATTACTAGATTCACCCTCTGACATATTTCCACGGTCTTTAGTAGCTTGAGGAGTTCCGGTTGCTGATTGCCTCACTCTCCTGCTTCGAGGTGGCATGTTTTCCTATATGACAACACAATGTTACTATTGGCTAAACATTTACATGTTCCTACACTACAATGCATGATCTTATTCCCAAGACTCTTTTTCTTTGATACCAACTTGTCACATCCCCTCCTTGATTACTTACTTAACCTGAAAGGAGATGTGAAGACAATATACATTACCCCTCTTATGACGCATATTGCCCCATCTTACATAACTTCCTGCACAAACATTACCATACGTATACATTCATAGAATTCAGCCATATTAACGCACGATCATAATATAGTAATCATTCCTGTATACAGTACACTTTTATAACATATTCTCTCATAACCCACTTATAAACAACTAAATCTACATGCCACCAGTGTTAAGTTATTTACACGTACAACAACGAGAAATTTAACTGTCTTTGGAAACTCGAAGCTTAAGCAGGACAAGTTGGAGTACGCAATGCACCAGGAACATCCTTGTTACTTGGGAGGAAAAGAAAACATGGAAAACATGAGCTAAAAGCCCCGTGAGTGATTAATTTTGTAAAACTATCTTTTGTTCGAAAACAGGCATGTTAAAATCATAATAACGCCATAAACGTAAACGTGATACAAATAATCATTTCTGTAAAATCATAATTTCAACAACATAAACAAATCACATATGTTCATGCCAAAATGACCGTATACGAAAAACAGTTCGTTCTCAAAACTTTCCCTTAGTCAGGGCGGAGCAAGACTCAACGTACCCGACGTCGAAAACAAGTAAGGCTCGATGCGGAGCAATACTCAACGCACCAGCATATAACCTCTATGTGCACATAGGACTATGGTGAGTTGCCTAAGTACCTTCTACGAGTCCTTCAGTACTGGGTCCCAGGGAAACTCACATGCCTTTTCATGTCCTTCAGCATTGAGCCTCTTTTAAAACATTTTAGGAATCGATATTATATGTAAATAGTTCACATGAAAATCTTTCATGAAAATCAGGTATATCACGATAAACATCATTTCACAACATGCCATTCAACGTCTTATAGAAAACGTATAAAATGTGCCTTGTGAACAATATCATCAAACATCATGCTTTTCAAGAAAACTGTTCATCTCAAAGCCATATTTCATAAGAAAAACCAAACTAAAAATTTTCAATAAATTCGTTTTCAAAGAAAGAAAAGTGTCACTCACAACTTGTCCTTAGGCCCTGAGCGGATTATATGCCTTTCCGAGCTCTTCTTGGCCTGTAAATACATATTCCTCACGTTACGTTTTCCTTAAACTTCCTTTACATGATCATTAAACGTGCATACTTAAATTCTAATCATGATTCACCACAGAGACTCCCTTTCTTTCCTACAATACACATAATGAGCGAGACTCTATGTCACTAGCGAGATTACCAACAAGATTTCACCTTAATAGCGAGTTTACTAACGAAATTACACAACAGGTCACGACACTAGCGATACCAGCATGAGCGATACCAGCGACACTACCTGATGAGCCATACTGAGCGAGAGCCAGCAATATTTGTGAGACAAAATTCTCCTTTACACGACCAGCAATGCCAGTGTCGCTACTCCCGCTCCAATTCTCAGCATTACCTGCTTCCCAACAGCACCCGACAGCAGAGTTTCCTCCTTTCCTATTTATTCTCACTTCTATCAATTCGAAGTCATATTTCTAGCTAGATTTAGAACTTTTTTCCTTCTACAAACTTGTAAAGAAACATGTTTTCTAGCTTACCTCAAAATTTCATGGCATAGCTCGTCCTGGTTCATCAGATATTGCAAGTTTTCTCCTCGCTGCTCCAGATTGCACAGAAATTTCGTATCAGTAACTTCCAGCTAAAAGTTTACATGTTTCTAATCCATTTCAACTCAAGCATCCTTCATAAAAGTTGTTCAAAATTGAGTTAACTTACTAATCTTAAAATTTTAGCCCAAAATTCAATCTCTTCAGCTCGATATTCACCAAACACCAGACCTGGTTCGAGCTGCGCGACAACTGATAAAGCTTCTATTTCAGCTTCAGTTTTACCATGAAATCTTCCAAAACCTTGCACGAAATTGCCCTAGAACTCTTCTTCAACCTCTCCACAACGTGCAGCTGAAAAATAGAATAAAATGGAATTTGGAAATGAGTAAAATGAAGTCGGCAAAATTTCTGTTCAAAGAAAGTTATAATCGATGCATCCAACCTTATCCTTTCTTCTTCTTTTTCTTTTTTTTTTCCTTTTCTTCTTTTTTTTTTCTTTTGTCTTCTTCCCCTTTTTGGTTTTTCCTCTTTTCTTTTTTTTTTTTTGTTTTTTTTTTTTATTTTTTTTTTTTTTTTTTTTTTTTTTTCTTTTTTTTTTTTTTTTTCTTCTTCTCCTTTTTTTTTTTTTTTTTTTTTTTTTTATTTTTTTTTTTTTTTTTTTTTTTTTTTCTTTTTTTTTTTTTTTTTCTTCTTCTCCTTTTTTTTTTTTTTTTTTTTTTTTTTATTTTTTTTTTTTTTTTTTTTTTTTTTTCTTTTTTTTTTTTTTTTTCTTCTTCTCCTTTTTTTTTTTTTTTTTTTTTTTTTTAATTTACAATATGAGATTATTAATACTAGTTTGCTTAAAGCTTTTGAACGTGCTTACCAATTAGGTGCTTACACAACCACATCAAACTTAATTTGGAGGTGGCACGGAGTCGGAGCCAGTCACATTAGACAATTTTTTGAGGTGAGGCAAAGCCAGGAGCCAGCCATATCATACCTTAACGTGGAGATGGAGCGCAACGGGTCCCACACACCAACATTATGCCAATCTGTTCGAAGAGATTTTTGGAGAAATTTAATTTGTAGAATTTAAACTTTGTATTTGTATTGATTTCAGTGTTGTGAGTACAACCTCTAATACTTGATGCTTTGATTCTTTCTCTCGAAAAGTAGACTTTAATTCTTGGATGATCGACCTTTAGGGATCGACCTTTAGGCTTGTTGATTGACTTTCTGAGTTTCTGACTTCAAGAACTTCCAAGAAAGTTTTCTAATCTTCTAGAAGTTTTTTGAGCTTTAATCTTTAAATCCTCAACAGAGTTACACTCTCAGCTCCGGGAGGTTTGTATTCTTCAGAGCTTCAATTTTAAGAGATTGTATTTTTCGAATCTTTAGAGTTGGGGGATCTTTAGAGCTTGGGGGAGTTGTGTTCTTCCGCTCTTCAGAGCTTTGGCCTTTGGATCTTCAAAGCTTTTGGAGCTTTAGGGATCGACCAGTCTTGAAATCTTCAAAGCTTCGTCTTCAAAGTTTTAGGACTACCTTGTCAATGATTCAAACCTCCTAAAATGAAGGGGTAAGACCTCTATTTATAGAGGTTTCTCATGGGTCTTACATAGGCTTGGGCCCAACATCTTCTTTGACCCGAAATTTCATAATGGGCTTGAATTGTGTTGGACTTTAGACCAGAGCAACTTTAATTATTCGACTCAATCCAATTTTGTAATTTCCACGAGGACTTTTATTGTGATGACGTGGCAAAATTTGGTTGGTTGAAATTTCACATTCAACCGACTCTACTTTCCTCTACTTGATATCATAACATCACATAATCAACTGCAAGGAAATTAGTATTACTACTTAGGAAAGTAACTACTTGTTGCATTTAATTCATTAATACGCAAGTTTTTCTATAAAAACCCAAGTGTAAGTTTAAATAGGTTTCCTGGGGAATCTAGGGTCGAATGCGGGGATTTGCAATAATTCGACGTTAAGAAAATTCCTTGATTTAATGTGTTGAACTGTACAAATAATTACTATTTTGAATGTGTTGAATCATCTTTACAGCAAATATAAAGAATAACTTTATACACAAATAAATTGATGAATGAACATATGGAGAGGTGATGTGGGATGGAGATGGATGAATTTATCAAGTACAAATATGTTCAAGCAGCATGCGAGTAGATGGATAAATCCTTGGAAAAAGTAGTGTTTCTCAAGCATACTTTCAAGTTACCAAACTCAAGATTGAGAATGCATCTCTTGATACTTCAACGCCACATTAATCTTTATCTCTAAGATGCATGGTGAGTTCTTCATACAAAAGTTCAACTTTATCTCCAAAGCCAATTCTTTTATTGTTAAATAACAAAGATTAATCACTTACTCTCTCAAGCAGTTGATCATACTTTAAACAAGATGAAAGCAATCTTAAGTAAAACTTGGAAAATGCTAGCTTCATGCACTCAACCCATTAAAACATTCAATCATTCATGGTGTAAAGTGTTGAAGATGATGAGAGATGGAAGTATAAAGTCAATCAAACTTATATTAAGGAAATAAATAATCTTTCAATTGTCATGATCACAATACAAGAATGGAAGGTGAACATAATGGAAAAATGGAAATAAAAGTCGTCAAGCTGCCAATGTCAATATCTTACTTCTTGGAGGCTTAAGATGGTGGTTGTTTGATACAAATTTGCACAAGGGTGGATGGATTCTCCCTCTCTGAGAGGCGACTCTAAAACTCTCATAATCTTCTCATAGAAAAGCTCGAAGTAGAAGGTGGTGAATGAGGTTAAGGGAGAATTTGGGCAGAGCTTTCACCCACTATTTTCTCTTTGTCTTCAACATGAAGTCCTTTGGGCTATTTAGAGGCGTTCATCATAGGTTCATTGGTTCTGCCATGGTTTGGTTAAATCAGTTGTCCACTTGCATATTGACATGATAGTTGCCGCCCATGCATCTAAATTATTTTTTGACGCCTGGTTCTTCAACGCATTGATCTTCAAAACAATGAGGCCTCGATGATTCTGGCAGCACCTTTTTTTTCTTTTTTCTTTTTTTTTTTTTTTTTTTTTTTTTCTTTTTGGGTGTGTGTGATTAGGCAATGTTTTGAACTGAGAAGAAGAGATGGAAGAATTACTGTAGGATAAGGCCATTTGTAATGAGTATTCCACCAGTCAAATAGAGCCATTCTTGCATCTTTTGGCAGCTTCTCCTTCTTTCTTTTCTTCAAGAATTCCTTTTTCAAACTGCTGA
>QLSR01000140.1:757261-793714 GCA_031780015.1 Citrullus colocynthis
TTTTTTTTTTTTTTTTTTTTTTTGCTTTTTGGGTGTTTTCGGTCTCTATTAATTTCATCCTGCGTTCAAAAAGATACAAAACTCATGATTTCCAAGATAGATGCTTTTGTAAACCTAGCAAACGTACAGTCATCTATATTACATAATTTAACTCCCAAATTCATGCGTTTATCTTCAACATTGCTCCAATTATTCAAAATAAAGAGTATAATAACTTGTATTTCTACAAGTTATCACTACTCAGTGTCCCTCAGCATTGAGTTCCATAAATGTAGGTTTGTCATATGCCTCTTCAATTTCCCTCAACATTGGGTCCCTAGAGAATATCTTTGCCTTCTCATGCTCCTTCAGTATTGAGTTTGTCATTCCTATCTCAAGGGTACAAGCATGATATACCTAATCATAACCCTAAATTATACTTGCTTAAGTAACGCTTATTTTGAGTACCATCAATCTGTAGGGCCAAACCGACATGCTTATAAAATTTCCATCCTATGAACGAAGAATACTTAATGATACTATAAAATCATGCGTCCATAACTAGCATTAGCATGATAGAATATAGAGGTTAGTCACTCATCTTATCTAGGGATTTTAGTACTCAAGTCCCTTTGTCCTTGCTCTGGACGCCACGCTCTTCCAACCCCTAGTTGGCTCTCACCTATTTGGTTTTATGTCCTAAAACTTATAGTTTGTAAGCTTTGAACATATTCTTAAAAAAGTTGTTATCGAGGTTTATTCGGTAAAGTTGTTGTTAAATATGTGAATTGCATTTATTAAATCCAATAAACTAAGAACCCTTGGCTACAGGTTGAATACTTAGGCTTTATGTGTAGACATAAAAATGAATCAAATATAGATAATAGCCAAAATGGTCTATAGTATTGGGATAAGGTTAGGTACCTTATCCTGGGGACACTATGGATGCGGCCTACTTTGTATTTGATACAAACAATGTGATCCTATATCGTTCATGTAGAAACATGAGAGTGGAGGCATCCTATGCAATGAGTTTGCATAAAACTAGACCATGAAATAATCAATTTTACATTATAACGTCTTTTATTATTAAGACTGATTATTTCAACATGATGACCTAAGTAACTCAATCTTAATTTTGAGCTAACTATGAACTCTTGTCTATTTAAGATTATCTTTTAATTTGCATAGGTGAGAGTGAGTCGTGTTCACCGACTCGATATGCCTCCCATTTTATGGATAAGATCAGACAGATAGCTAGGGACAGTTTTGTAAGATGGAGTTCACTCTTGCGAGATGGAGTTCATTCCTACCTAATTCTAGGTTAGTAGAGAAGTTGTTCACTTAAGTGTTGATTTCGAGTCTTGAACAAGGGGCCCGCCCTCTCATTGGCTCGAAAGGGATTCGGTTGGGTGGTTCGATCACAAACCAATTGTTCATTAAAGGATCAATAGGACTTAAGGAACGGGATATAATTACAGGGGTATAACGGTAATTTTGACTCAACTGTGATTACGAACAACTTGTGAAGGATCGGCTTACTAATCATGGTTATATCAAGTGGATAGAAATATATCTACAGTGAGGAGAGTGCAGCTACTAGGCTATAGTGGAGTGTCCCAGTAGTTAATGAATGTTAATTAACTAGATTAAAGAGTTTAGTCAGATAATTTCGCATCGTTGGAGCTCATGATCTATAGATCCATTAGGTCCCCTTGTTAGCTCATGGACTAAATCTTAGAAAAGTGTGATGAAAGAATTTGAAAACGTTCAAATTCATTTGAGGAGTAAGTTTTACAGTTTGTTCGTTTTAATTGTGAATTAAACAAATTCAGAGAGTTAGAAATGTTTAAATGTGATTTAAATATTTTTTTTGAATGAATAGAGATTCATCAAATTTGAAATTGCGGAAAAAGTGGAAAATTTATTAATTTAATATAATTAATTATTTAATTAATTTAATATTATATATTAATTAGTTGAATTAATTTGAAAATTGGAAACTTGAATTTAATAGAAATTAAATTTGGATTTGAGAAATTCATTTTTAATTTCCTTGGTTTTTCCCATTAATGCATGGTTGAGTAGGAGGTGTTTGCCCTTCAATCCATCTTCTTCCACCTTCAAATTCACCATCTTAATCACCATGTTTGGTGTCAATATGCATGTAAAATGGTTAAGCATGATTTCTTCTTTATATAGGAGAAAGAAACATTGAAAATGGGTTGATTGATTGAGTGAATTTTGTTGAAAATTCCAATTTGCTCAAAGTTCTCCAAATACCCAATTTCTTCACAAATTTGCTAATTTGGATCCCACAATCCATTCTAAGGCCAGAAGACAATGAGGAGGGCCCTTGTGATAGTCCACGAAGTGTTCATGATAAAAAAACTTGAAGGACATCTAGTATGCTTGTGTTGACGTCTAGTCCTCCTTTTTTAGCGCCTAGTTTTCCTCAAAACCTCTCCCAAGAAATATACTTAAGTCCCTCAAAACTTTTGGAAGGAAGGTTTGGCTTGAGAAAAGTGTGAACAAATGTAATCTTTGAATCCTATTTATAGAAATTAGAAAATAGCTTAGTCAACCAATGCTTTCCTCTAAGCTTGACACCCGATGTAAGCACTGACTTGCAATACCAAATGTTAGGAGAGCTATGCGTTTGAGGTTATGGTTTTATGCGTGGCTAGAAGAAAGAGTGGCCGAGAAGCAACTAGTAAGGGGTGAAAGTTGGCTAAGTATTGGCCAAAGCCATGCGTTGATGAAGAAGTGGAAGTTAAAATATCTTGAGAATCATGCGTTGTTGAGTAAGTCGCGAAGGGCTGTGAGTTGAAGTAGTGGTCGTGTCGAAGAATAAATGATCATTGTCAGGAGAAGAAATATACTTAGAGCATGCATTGAAGTCACTATGCGTTGAAGGCACCACCTTGCGTCGAAGACAGCCATGCGCTGGAGCCACATTGCGTCCAAGACAGAATGGTCTTGATGCGATGAAGCTAGGGTGTGTAAGACTATGTGTATATGCGTCAGAGGTAGGAGGCGCCGAGAACACTATGCACTGAGAATGATTAGTGCTAAAGGCGCTGAAGGAAAATTTAGACATAAGTGCCCTGCGTCAAGGAGAAGGCTAGCGCCAGCCTACGGGTGATAAGTCGGCATTATCATCTTGGTACTTGTGAAGGATAAGTCGGCAGTATATATATATTGGTGAGTTTAATCATTTTCAGACATTTCGAGAGCTTAAGTTGGTCCCATCTTTCAGAGCAACCACAAAGGAAAGTAGAGAAAGGTGTTCTTATAGCTTCAGGCGAAATTCCCCTCGTTTTGGTGCCAAAATCAGAATGGAAACAGAAGTTTGATTTGCGGACGCACAAATTGAACAATGGTCGATATTTGGAGTAGAACGACTCGAGGAAGCCGAGTTTAAAGCTGAAATTTGGAGGTTAGTAAGTTAACACAATTTCTAACAAGTCTTATGAAGGATGGTTAAGCTGAAAGTGAAGTTAATCATATGAATTTCTAGGTAAAAGCAGCAGCAACAGAACTGTTATGCAAACTGGGGCAACGCGAAGTAATTTTGGCATAACTGAAGAACGACAAAGAGTTAAGCCTTAAGATTTTGAGGTAAGCTGTGGGACTTGACTCCTTACAAGTTTGTAGAAGGGAAGAAGTCCTAATATGGGTTGGAAATGCATTTTTAACAGGGGTTAAACAGAGAGGTTAAGGCAGTAGTAGTCAGCCCTGTTAAGTAGAAGTTAAGGCTCAACCGTCGGTATATCAGCAAGAGTGAGCTACCCACGAAGTGTTCATTGAATTAAAGGCTAACAGAAAGGTAAGGAGCGACTAGTAGTAATAGCCTTGGTGCTTAAAGCTTGAGAATGAGCTAATGGGAGTCTGACCGTACAATGAGCTATAAGCATTGTGCATATGTTGAGTTATTGTTGATGTTTTGATGAATAGAAAAGAAGTGTAACAAGGGAAAATGTTTGTTTCAGGCCAAGAGGAGATAGGAAAGGCTTATAATCCATTCAAGGCCTAGAAAGAGTTGTGAGTGACACTTCTTTACTTTAAAATGATTTTGTTGAACATGATAGTTCGGTTTTCCAATGAAATGTGAATTTGTGATTAAATGCTTTATGAGGCATACGTTATGTTCTTAAAGCTATTGAAAAGCATGTTTATGAGATGTTATTGATATAATAATTGCCCTGTATTCTTTTGAACGATTTGTATACGAATGATTTGTATGAAATGTTGTTTCTAAAAAGGAAAATGTTTTAGAGGAGACTCAATGCTAGTAAGGCATGTGAGTTTCCCCGGGGCCCAGTACTTGGGTAACCCGCCTATAAAACGTTTAAGAGGAGGCTCAGTGCTGATGGACTTGAGAAGGCACGTGAGTTTCTTCGGGACCCAGTACTGAGGGACATGAGAAGGTACTTGGGCAACCCGCCATGTTCCTATGTGCACATAGAGGTTATATGCTGGTGCATTGAGTCTTGCTCCGCATCGAGCCTTATATGTTTTCGACGTTGAGGTGTTGAGTTTTGCTCCACTTCAACTAAGGGAAAAGTATTGCACTTCAACTGTTTTCTTATGATTTGTTGAAAATCCTGTATGAATTGATAAGGCAATTAAGTTTGATTTAATTAATGTATTTGGAAGCAATTGCATGTTTTATGTTGATGTTGAACTCAGTTTTACCACTGATGATTTTCGAACAAAATGGTTTGTTAAAATGGTCACTCACTGGGCCTTTAGCTTATGTTTTCAATGTTTTCTCTCCCCTCTAGGTAGCAAGGACATTCCAGGTGCTTTGCCTACTCCAACTCGCCCTGCTTAAGCTTCGAGATTCAAAAAAAAAAAAAAAAAACCTGACTTGTGGATGTGTTGTTGTATGTTAAACCTCTATTAGGTGGCATGTAGATATATGTGTATAATTGTAAGAGATTGAACCATGGATTGTAATAGAGCATATGAATGAGTTGAAGAAGTGGTTTGACTTGTTTATACTTTCCTATATGTGATATTTAAATGTCGTAGAATGTGAAATTTATTGTGAATAGTTCAGGATGTGTGTGAAGGGATGGATGGTATGCGTCACAAAAAGGGTGATGTATACTATCCTCACGTCCCCTTTCAGGTTAAGTAGGTGAACTTGGGAGGGGGGTGTGACACCCGATCGTCACACTCTACTTTTAAAAATCGATGTGTTGAAGAGCCTATAAAGAAAAGAAGTAAGAGACCATGTTGGACGCATGATCAGGACTAATGTAATGCATGCTAAAGGTGGACGCATAGGAAGTAATCCAAGAGCTTGAAGGGAAAGAAGTGAAACGCGTAGGAGGTAATTATGAAGAAGATGTAAGCATTGGCGAAAGAAAAACACATAAGCAAAAAGGAATAAAGTTATGTCGTGGAATATTGTAAAGAGATCCAAGTCTTGGAAAGGAAGGATAAATGCATAAGGAGGAACCGGGGAAAGAATGCTATAGCAAACTGAGTAATGCATAAACTACTATCGAGGGATGTGCTGGAGTGTTGGATAAAGTAGAAGGTTGAGAAGTAAGCTTAAAGACTGGAGCAGGAGGTGGACACATACTAATTTATCATAAGAGATATTTTAGTACAAGGAAAAGGTTAAATGAATAACCTTAGATTACAAGCCCAAGAACGCATATAAGGATAATCAAGGAATTCTCAAGGATAGGAGGAAGATCATGGACGCAGAACGAAGAGGAGTTGAAGGCAAAAACGCATAAAGGGTGGTTTTGAGTTGGATTTGGTTAACAAGGGTAAATCACATCGTCGGATGTGTGATCACACAAGAGAAGAATTTATAGTTAAGACTTGACATAAGAGAAGAAAGTTGGACGCATGGTATGATGCGGTAAGGTACAAACGCATAGTAGTGTGCGTTTCGGACATTGACGCCTAGTAGTATGCAGTGGAGAAACGGGTTCCAAGGTATTATGGCAGGGAGTAAAGGAAGTAAGTAATGAAGCTAAAACCTTAAAGGAAATTCAATGGACGTATAGGGGCAGTATGATTGAATGAATAATTTGTATATTGGAATATGTTGGACGCATAAGATAAGCTTATAAAGGCTAGATGGCTTCATATAGACTTGACACCTTATAAGTAGGAGGTGTTAGAAGGCATGTTAAATATTGCATGCAAGGTGACGCTTGGATAAATACATTGTTGGCTAAGTATGCAACGTGACATGTGGAAAACAAGTGGCAAAAGAGAGGAGAAGTAGTATGACAAGCTCTCATTCCAAAGCTATAAATAGGACCTTGAGGGAAAATGAGCGACTGATGATGCTGAAGTAATAATTCTTGAGAGAAAGGGGAGAGAAAAGGCAGAAAGGAGGAATCCTTGCGTCCGTAGTAGAAGTTTGCGGCCAAGAGAGAAGATATTCTTAACAACTTAGCTATCTTGTGTTAAAGAAGTTGTCTTGCGTCTAAGGGGTCAGCCTTGCGTTTAAGATGAACGATACGTTCAAGGTGAACCTTGCGTCCAAGAGAGGTTGACGCATCCAAAAGAGAAGTAAAGAAGAGTTAGGTTGCACCTCGCGTTAGCTATCAACCTTGCATTCAAGGGCAGGGTTGCGTCCAACCGAGCTAATAGAGGAATATAAAGCCTTGCGATCCAGGGTTAGAACGCTAAGTCCGAGAAGCTCAGGAAAGAGGAAATAGTGGAAAGGAGGAGGAACTATTCTTGAGCAAGTATAATGTGAGTAACATTAACGTTCTTCTTCAAAATATGATTTCATGAGTTTTCGATGAGTAAGTGCATGTGTTTTATTTGAAAAACATTTGAGTATGTTGGTTATTTGCTATATGTTTTATAAAACGCATGTTGATTGATAATATGTGATTTCATGATTTTACTGAAAAGCATGATGTTGATATTAAAGCTTTGAACTTGAGTTTACTAGAAGCATGCTGTTTTGATATTATATGATTTTATTTGGAAACGGTTAACTTATGATGTTTCCAAAACGTAATTGGTGTATTTATAAAACTTTGAAAACGGGCACTCGAGGCTCAGGGACTTGGAGAAGGCCAAGGGGTAGCCGGGATATGAATATAGAAAAAGGTACCCAATGCTGAGGGACTCGTAGAAGGCAAATGGGTAACCTGTATATGGAAATGGGACCCCAATGCTCAGGAACTTGGAGAAGGCATTGTTGATTATAATATCTATGTGCATATAGAGGAATATACGGCGTTGATATGTTGAGATTACTCCACACAGCTAGGGATAATCGACGTTGAGTAGCGTAGAGCTCGGCTCCACCTCAACTAAGGAAAATTTTTAAGAATGAACTGATTTCATGTACAATTATTCTGGAATGAATTTATGTGATTTGATTAAATTGATGGAAAGTATGATTTTACAAAAATGATGTTTGAACTATGTTTTACGTAGATTGTGGAACGTGTGTAATTTGACTAAATTATCGAGAAATATGTTTTGCGGTAATTATGATTTAAATCCATGTTTCATGATTATGGTATATGGTAATTTTAACATGCTTGTTTTCGAAGTAAAGATAGTTTTACAAAAACTGTTACTCACTGAGCTGTTAGCTCACCCTTTTCATATGTTTTCCATTTTTCAGGTAGCATAATAGTTCCCGTTGCCGGTCGGAGTTGAGGTTTGTCAAGAGTTAATGGTATCACCGTCCTAGGAAGTGTAGTTTAATGGGAATAAAGGAAGTTCGACAGTGGAAGTCGACCAGTAAGTCGATGATTGTTGTCTTTACGCTCCGTCTCGGACTACAGGAGGGTAGTTTGGGATGGGGTGTGACACGATCAACCTAAGTGGATTCACCATGATTTACCTTACATGCAAGTTGACACTTCAACCCCTCTGGGTGGCATTACCATGCACGAACCTTTCATGCAAGCCGACACCTTGCCACACATGTGTTTCCACCATGCATCACCTTTTCATGCAAATTGACACCTTGTGCTTTGAGGTGTTCAATTCAAGGGTTGCCACCTCCTACTTGTTGGGACTGGTGTGTCCTAAATCTCTTGGGTCTTGTAGTTTTGTAAATTGTAAATACATTTTATTTATTGAATAAAATAAAAAGTTATTTTATTTACATTTCGCATTATCTCAATCCAATAAACTAAGATTCCATGGTTATTTCATATAAACTTAAACATGTATGTGGTTGCCATACTAGGTTGGATCATGTTTAAGTAATAACTAAAAGGTTTGTAGTATATGTATAAGGTTGGGTGCCTTATTTTGGTAACATTACGGATACGACCTACTTGTAATTGTTACAATGAGTTGTAAAGTGTTACAAACGATTTAATCATGATCGTTCATGTGGAGACATGTGAGTGGAGGTATCCTATACAAAGAATTTATAAAAGACTGGACCATAAAATGTTTAATTTCTATTTGTAACGTCGTTAATTGTAGAAATTAACATTTCATAAGATGACTATAGGTAACTCGACCTAAATCCTAAGGGAGTTATGAACTTTGGTATATGAGGGCAATCTTTTGATTTTTACGGGTGAGAGTGGCCAAATCGTCGACTAAATAAACCTACCACTTTGGGGATTTGTTTGATTAGGGAGCTGGGAACCTTCACAAGATGGAATTCACACCTTTTCGTGTTTAGGGTAAGTACATAAAGTACTCCCTTAAGGGCTGATTCGAGAACTTGAACAATGAGGCCTCACCCTCTCATTGGCCCAAGAGGGGTTAGTTTATAGTTGGACTATAAACAATTCATTCATTAGAGGAATCAGTGGTACTTAAGGAGTTAGATATAACTACAGGAGTAAAACGGTAATTTGACCCAACTGTAGTTATGAGTAATTTGTGAAGGGTCGACTTACTGTTGATTAGTAAATTACGTGGATACAAAAATATATCTATAGTGCGAAGAGTGCAACTGTAAGTCTTTAGTGGAGTGACCTACAATTTATGAATATTGATAATCTAATTAAAGAATTTAATTGATTTATTTCATATCATTGGAGTTTCTAACTATTGGTCCATGAGGTCCCTTTGCTAGCCCATAAAAAATTAGTATAAGAATCAAACTTTTTGGTTTAATTTGAAATGTTCAAATTAATAAGGGAATTAATTGTATGAGATACAATTAGCATAATGTGTATGTAACACCCTATTTCTTGAACCTATGCATTTAAGAGCTTATAAAGAAAAGAAGACAAGAGAGGTGGTACTGGATCACAAGGTTGTGGAGTTGGCCGAGAAATATTGCTAAAAGTAGGAATGAGTATGTGTTGAACTTGAAGGAAAAGAGAGGTTTGTGCTTTAAGTATTGGGTAAGTATAAGCCGTAGATAAGTTTGGATTAGAAAGATTGAATTGGAAGGTTGCGTTGAGTGATTTCTGGATTTTGGAATTAAAGTAATTATTGGAGTTAAGAAGTCTTCTAAGTAGAATAACCAGACTAGAAGAACGCAACTATGTTCCAAAGCTTGGAAGTATGATCTAAGGAAAAGAAAGGAAATCTCACCAAGTGATGGAAAGAGTTAGATTAAGTTGGACGCATACTTTGTAAGAGACCATGTTGGATGCATGGTCAAGACTAAGGAAATGCATGATAAAGGTAACCATTGTGGAAAAGAAAATAAGTGTTGAAATATTGTAAGGTAACCCGAGAGCCCGAGGGAAAGAAATGAACGCAAATGAGGTGATTAAAGATTTAGGTGTAAGCTTGGCTTAAGTAAGACATATGAGCAGGAGGACTAAAGAGGAGTTGTGGTGCGTTGAAAGGAAATCTAAGTCTCGAAAAGGAAGGATAAACGCATAAGGAGAAACCAGGGGAAGAATATTATCGCAAACTGAGTAACGCATAGATTTCTATCAAGGGATGTTCTCGAGTTTTGGATAAATTAGAAGGTCGAGAAGTAAGCTTAAAGACTGGGAGGAAGGGGTGGATACATACTAATTTAACATAAGAGAAATAATTAAGTACAAGGAAAAGGTTAAATGAATAACCTTGGAATATAACTCAAGGACACATAGAGGGATAATCAAGGAATCCTCAAGGATAGGAGGAAGGTCATGGACGCAAAACGAAGTAAAGGTAAACGCAAGTAGTGCAAACGCATAAAGGAAGGTCTTGAGTTAGATTTGGTTATCAAGGGTAAACCACATTGTCGGATGTGTTATCACACAAGAGAAGGACTTGTAGCTAAGATTGGACATAAAGGAAGAGAGTTGGACGCATAGTATTATGCATAAAAGGTACAAACGCATAGTAGTGTGTGTCTGAGACATTGACGCCTAGTAGTATGCGTGGAGAAACGAGGTCAAAGGTAGTATGGCCGAGAGTAAGAGAAGAAAGTAATGAAGCTAAAACCTGAAAGAGGATTAAATGGGCGCATAGGGGACACTATGTTGGATGAATAGTTTGAATATTAGAGTCAGTTGGACACATAAGATGAGTTGGTAAAGGTTGCATGGGGTCATTTGGACTTAACACCTCATAAGGAGGAGGTGTCAAGATTGCATGTTGGCTATGTCATGCAGCGTGACAGGTGGCAAATAAGTGGCAAAAAGAGAAGAGAAGTGAGATGGAAAGCACTTTATTCCAAAGCTATAAGTAGGACCTTGATGGAAGAGGAGCAGAAGAAGGATCCAAAAGTCGAAGCTTCTGAAAGGAAGCAAGAGAAAGCTATCTCCCTGCGTTCTAGGTGAACGCTGCGTTCAAGTTGGACCTTACGTCCAAGAGAGGTCGACGCAAGCAAGAAGAGTTATTTGTTAGGCTGCACTTTGCGTTAGTTGTCAACCTTGCGTTCAAGGAGCAAGGTTGTGTCCAACTGAGCTGCCAGAAAAGGAAAATAGCTACCTTGCGGTTTTAGAGTCTCAAGCCTTGCGTCCAAAAAGCTCAGGAAAGCGAATTAGAAGGAAGGAAAAGGAACTACCTTTGAGCAAGTATTATGTGAGTAACACTAACGTTTTTCAAAAATATGAATGCGTTCTCTGTGATTAATATCGTTGGTTTTGGAATATGAATAAGTATTCATGAGTTTCAACATATAGAACATGCATTTATATTTAAAGAGCATTTGAGCGTGCTAGTTATTAGAAATGAGTTTATTAAAAAGCATGTTGTTTGATAATATATGATTTTCATGATTTTACTGAAAAGCATGTTGTTTGTTGTTATATAATTTTATGAAAAGATTTGAAAATGAGCATATTGAAAAGTATGCTGTTGATATTAAAGACGTGGAATTGAGTTTATTGGAAAGCATGATGTTTGATTATATTGTTCAGAAGGCATGTTTTATCTGATTTCTATAAGATGTTGAAAAGCATGTTGCGAGATGTTGTTTATCAAGAAATATTTTGTTTTCCATGAAAGGTTTTATATGAACTATTTATGTGAAGTATTGGTTTCTAAAATGTTTTAGAGAAGACTCAATGCTAACAAGGCATGCGAGTTTCCTCGGGCCTAGTACTGATGGACTCGAAAAAGGTACTTGGGCAACCCGCTTATAAAATGTTTTAAAGGTACCCAATGCTGAGGGACTTGAAGAAGGCAAATGGGTAACCTGGATATTCAAGGACTTGGAGAAAAGCACTATGGGCAACCTGGATTATAATACCTATGTGCACATAGAGGGATATAAGACGCTGATGTGTTGAGATTACTCCACACAGCTAAGGATAATTGACGTTGAGTAGCGTAGAGCTCGGCTCCGCTTCAACTAAGGAAAATGATATGAGATGTTTTCGACGTTGAGAAGCGTAGAGCACTTCTCCGCCTCAACTAAGGGAAAATGATTTGAAACGAACGAAAATTTTGAGTGTTTTTCTCTGAATTAAGCATGCATGATTTAACAATGGTATTTGAGTATGATTTAATATGATTTGAATCGATATTTTATATTCGTTGTTGAAAATGTTTATATTATGATCAGTTTTATAGTTAAAGAAAAATATTTCAAAAAACTGTTACTCACTGAGCTGTTAGCTCATCCTTCCATATGTCTTCCATTTTTCAGGTAGCATGACAGTTCCCGTTGTCGATCGAAGTCGAGATTTGTCAAGAGTTAATGGTATCACCGTCCTAGGAAGTTTAGTTAAATGGGAATAAAGGAAGTTCGATAGTAGGAGTCGACCAGAAAGTCGATGAGTGTTGTCTTCACGCTCCGTCTTGGGCTACGAGAGGGTAGTTCGGGATGGGGTGTGACAATATATAGATACATTATTGTTAGGTTTTATGCCCTAAAACTCATAGATTGTAAATGTAATTATTTGACCGTCATTAAATCGTTAATAAAGAGTTATTGATGTGTTACTTTAATAAGTGTTATTGATTGTTTTTGTTTGTTTTGTCTTAACAACCCTAAATCCAATAACTAACATCCTAGTCTATTTTATGAATCTTGAACTGTATGTGAGGATATATGGAGATCAATGTTCAAAATATAGTCTAAAAAGTCTATAGTATAGGGATTAGGTTGAGTACCTTATCTTAGTGACACTATGAATACGACTTACTTTGTATTTGATACAAATGCAATGATCTAACGGGTTCGTGTAGGTGACATGCGAGTGGGGGTATGCTATGCAATGAGTTTGCATAAGATCGGACCACAAGATAGCGATCATTAGATGTAGTTCCGTTGACTAGTTAGGTTTCTATCTCAATAGGATGACCTAGGCAACTTAGTCTTAATCCTGAGTATATTATGAACTCCTGTCCACGAGGGATTGTCATTTGATTTGTATGGGTGAGAATGGTCGTTTTCCGACTCAATATGCCTACCATCTTGGGGACAAGAATGAACAGGGAGCTGGGCACATAATTATACAAGATGAATTTCGCTCATTCTCATCTTTAGGGTAAGTAGATACGTGTTCCCTTAAGTGGTGTTTTCGAGACTTGAACAAAGAGTCCTATCCTCTCACTGGCCCGAGAGGGGTTTTTGTTTAATGGTTGGACCATAAACAAGTTGTTCATTAGAGGAGAACTGGTACTTAAGGATTTAGAAGTAACCTAGGGGCAGAACAGTAGTTTGACCCAGCTGGTGTTACGAACACTTGTGAAGGACTAATTTGTTGCTATTGATCTATATTCATGGACACAAAAATATATCTGCAGTGAGAAGAGTGCAACTGTAAGTCTTTAGTGGAGTGTACCCACCGTTAACAGATATGATTAATGAGTTTAGCCAATTAGTCTCATATCGTTGGAGCTTTTGATCTATAGGTCCATTAGGTCCCCTTCCTAGCTTGTATAGAGTGTTGAGGTATTTATGTCTTGAATGAAATTTGAAATGACCAAATTTACTTAGGGAAATAATATAATATATGATGATACATTATAAATAAAGTTTATTTTGAACTTTATAATATAAATTTAATTTTGGATATGATACAAAATTAATTTTTTAGAGAATTAAATATTTGAAGGAGTTCAAATATTAATATGAATTAGATTCATATTAAAACTATAGGTTAAAATTAATGTGTATTAGATGTACATTAAAACTATAAGTTATGAGAAAATAACAATTGAATATGATTCAAATGTAGGTTAAATTAAATATTAGATATTTAATTTAAAAATTAATTAATCAAAGAATTAATTTTCTTAGTTTATTTTAATTAAATTTGATTTAATTGAATTAAATGAATTAAAACTAGGTTATATGGGAGATGTTCATCTATAATTTAAATGAAATAACTAATTAAATTGATTCAATTATTTATTATTTATTATTTATTTATTTGTTAAATTAAATAATTAAATTAATTAAAAAGGTAACTCCTGTACGTGGGAGTTACAATTATTATTATTATTATTATTATTATTATTATTATTATTATTATTATTATTATTATATTGAATAACTCCCACTGTTCCATCTCTCTCACATATCACGTAAAAATGAAAAAGAAGGTGAGGGAGTTAACAGAAGAAAAATCCACAGAAAAGTTATGTGAAATCAATCTCTCCCTCTCCAACTCTCTCTTTCTCCTCAAGAATTCTTTTGCCAAAATATGAAGAGAGCTCACGAAACTCCTATTTGATTCTACCTAGAGAATAGCAAGGTAACATTGTGATGGTGTTCCCAAGAGAAGAAGAGTTCTTGTGTTTTTCATTGGAGAATTTCCCGTTCGTGATTCATAGAAGAACTTTCCCACAACAAAGACAGTCTTCAAAGGTGGGATTCTTCTATGTCTAATTCTTGTAAAAAGCATGCTAATATTTTGTTGTTGATTTTGTATTTTGTTTTTCCCAAAACAAGTTTAATGGCACAAGGAAATTCAATTCCTTCACTACTTCCTTTCCACCTTCTTTGGAGGCATCTTCAAACCATTTTCGAGCCATTTCATGTGTCCAACCATGCTCGAAATAAGCATCATGCGTTCAACTTTCCTTCTCCTAAGCGTCCAACTCATGTATTGTCTACCTTTGGCTCAATTGTTTTCCTTTAACATAGACAAGTTGCTTCATTCTTAGCCAAAATCCCACTGCATGCGTCCAGCATAGTCATTTTATTCAAAATGTTGCTAAAAATTCTAAGTGTAACAAGTTAGCCCTAGGCAGACACCTCAGCCACACACAGCACGCACACCGCCTACACAACCCCTCATGTGCGACAACTCACATACAGGCACACTGCTGCACACACACAGGCACCATACTGGCCAACAACTCCCACACAAATGCAGGCACACTAACCCCAAGAAACACAGTGCATACGTCCTTGCACACACACTGTCGGGCCAGACGTCGGGCTCCCTCACACACGCATGCTGATTGGGTGTCAAGCTTCTGCACACTTAGTGTCGATAGCCCTCTTCGAATGCCCACGTACCTTCCTAGACGCCAACTGTCCAGCACGCCCGCACGCCACTTCCGCCTAACACACTACCTGCATGCTTGCATGTTCACTAGGTGTTCTACTCACCCAACTAACCTTTCAACAGAACTCCACCTTTGGCCACACACACAACCTTCATGCACACATCCTTTCAACCTTAGCCTACTCAACCCGATGACCTTCCCTTATTTTTTAGCTTAAACGCATAATCTCTTTATCTTGATCAAATTTTTTCTAACTCCATAAGCCAAAATTTTCTCCTTAAAATTTATGACTCCACATGCTTATGCTTAAGCTTTTTACCCAAAGTTCACCAATCTCTTTTCTTCTTAGCATACAAGCTTAGTTTAAGTTTTTGGGTCTCACAGCAAATCCTCACTATTTTCCATGCATAGAAGGCAGATGGTAGGTGAAAGGTAATGTGCTTGAAGCTTAATACATAGTGTGGTGAAACAATTGAGAGAATCATTCAACAAAATCCAAACAAGGACATTAATCCTTGTAGGACTCTTGAATTTCCATAAAGATGGTAGGTGAAACATAATGTGCTTGAAGCTTAATACATAGTATGGTGAAACAATTGAGAGAATCATTCAACAAAACCCAAACAAGGACATTAATCCTTGTAGGACTTTTGAATTTCCATAAGGCCTGGAAAATCATAGAAAATAATGACAAAATTATAGAAGTAATAGACAATGATAGATGTTGTCTACCTAACAGTGATATATATGCAGTATTAATTTATCAAGTTTTCCTATTCTTCATCCAAGTCTAAGCTAAAAATGAGGTTTTTTCGATGAGTTCATGGTCGAACACAGGGACTATGCAGATTCTAGGATTCTTTAGATTATCTAAGTTATACATGTAACAAGAAAATGATGAGAAACGATGCATTTATGAAAACAAAAAGCAATAAAAGTAAGCTAAATGGATGGAGTGGATAGGTATGCAACACAGCAAAGTTCAACTAATGAAATTATATGAATGGTAAAAGCAGGGCTAGGGTTGGTTATCAACTAAATTTAGAAATGCATAGTGAGATCTATTTCATACCAACAACTCTGAACTGCACCTCTCGGTTGACAGCCACTATGCTTATATCTCTATAATGCATAGGAGAGTGTTAAGTACCAAGGTTAATTCTATGTCTAGAAACACTTCTTAGCCTTGTCAATTGAGTTCCGCAATTACATACTCTCTCGAGCAGTTGATTATTACTACTTATATTAATTAACTAGATGGACATGAGCATCAGATTCAAGTACAATCGACAAGATGGAACAATCAAAACTATGGTTCTTAGTTAGATGATAACACAACCTGTAACCCTCAAGAAAGTTAGTTACTCATGGATGATAAACAACAAGTGGAAAGTAATAAGAAATAGATAGCTATGGAAGTTGTATAGATCAAAGAATGGAACAAATGTCTTATTAAATACAATCTCTTGTCAATATGCTAAAACATAAGCAAGAAAAAAATAGAAAGCATGAAATAGTATCTGCTCAATCTCTTGAGCTCGCTTAGATGGTAGCGTGAATTCTGCTATAAAGTGGTCGGTTGAAAGAAAGACTTTTCTCTCTCGAGCTATTTGTCTCCCGTTGTCGTCTGGAAAGGACTCTGCTGTCACTTAAGACTTCTTCCGAGAGTTTCAACAACCTTTTCAGCCTTCAGGTCTATCCTTTTATAGATGTTGCGTTGCAGTCGCTGGCAAATTTGCATGATTAGAAGCTAAATTGTTGTCTTGCATCCTTCTCGCATAATCACGTGATTTACGGATCAATTCGTATCCGCTGCTTTAGCCGCAGATCAAGCACATTAATCCCCCGGCAATCTCCCAAGATTTTCGTCTTGATTTTCCGCTGCCTTGTGTTTCTTATTGATATCGCATTCATAGATTGCTTGCGTTCCTGCATCAAAGCATGGGTTTAAAGTTTAAAAAGCTTCAAAACATTTATCTTCGTCAATTTACAAGAGTAAAACGCATAGGGAGATTTATCAATGGAATTTAACCCAAACTACCACATGATTCTCCATTTAAACTCTATTTTTCTAAAAGAAAGACAATAATAACTTGTATTTCTTCAAGTTATCAATAGATTTCTATCAAAAACTTGTAGACAAACCTTTTCTTCCCTTTCATTTTCAATCTACAAGAAAAAACAAGTTTAGTTAGCATATGTATGGTTATATTTAAATAAAATAAAATACCACATAACAAAGTCTTACCTCAGATAAATATTTCATTGCATACTCAACCATGGTATGAATATTATCATTGTCTTTTAGAATTCTAAGGCTACAAGAAGGAGCTTTATTTTTTCGACAATGTCCTAATGCTCTTTTTCTTGTTGCTGTTGAAGACTTTTGTATGGAAGTCTATCATTCAGTCATTCCATAATTGTTTTCAATAGTCTAATGATTTCTTGTTGTCCTTATTTCAACTTTTTTCTTCTACTCTTTGTTGGCCTTTTTTCAGCTCTTGTATTTCTTCCAGTATTTCTTTTGCAGAAACCTGTTTTCCTCATTCTTTGATTGATTCTTGAATTTCTTTATTTTTTCTTGTTCCTTTTTCTCTTTTTTAATGTTCCTTTTCTCTTTCTTTTTCTTTCTCCTTCTCTTCCAGATCTATGAAATGTTTGAAAGTGGTTGATTGAGATTCCTATTCTGTTGGATGCAATGGAAGTACATGAAACTACAAGTAAACACATGTTAAATTATTAGAGAATTAAACATTTGGTTCAATCCTCCCTTTATTTCTCTTTCTTTTATCGTCTTGACAAAAAACGGAAAAAGTCTTTGCCGGTGACCACACCCCACTCTCTATTTCAGACATTGGTACGATCTCTTTCTTTATCATTTCGTTCTGGCAATGTTCTTCATCTCAATGATGCTATCTTGGTTCCTAAAGTCAGTCTCTCAAAAAATGGGATCGGTTGGACAACTTTGTGATGATCGCCAAAGCTATGCCATCTTTACTCCGACTTCCTCTGTGTTGTCAAGGATCTACACACGCATAATGTCATAGCTATAGGGTGCCGCCCGTAGCCAACCCATATATGCTTTAGACCTGCATCATTCTCCTCTTCTTTCTTTGTGGCTTCTTCATAACAAAGAGCTTCCTGATCTTTGGCAACTAAGGGCAACTAGAGGTCTTCTTGTTGGTTGTTAGGTCTTCGACTACATTGAACAAACTAGAACGCCTTCAATTGCTTCCTGCATTTGCTAGTTCCTTCTGAGCCAGGATCAAACTCTTCTTTTGAGTATGATTGGGCCCCGCTGTGGTAGAACCTGGTGAACCGGGCGTACTACTGAACTGAAGATTGATTCTCTCTCCTGAACTGATTGGATCTATCAATGATAAATAGAGACTGTAATCTATTATTGTCTATCAATGATAGATAAACATAATATTCTATCATGATAGACAATGATCGACGACTATCTCTGTCTATCAGACAATTGATAGACAAGTGATAGACAATAATAGACTACTATCACTTGTTTATCAATTTATCTATGAATGCTTTGGTTGAAGCAAGTGAAAATAAGATAAATGAAAATAAGAATTTATAAGAAGTACTTAGATCACTTGTTTCGAAGATATTATCATGAAAATTTCTCCACTTGATCGACCAAACGTGTATGAATGATAAAATGAGAATAAATGTTGTCTATGTGCAAGCATACGCTATCATGAAGTAATAAATCTTGGAGTATTTCAAGAGTCGAATCCTACGAGATTAGCTATCTAATTGGATTCGGTTTAAAGTAATCTAATTGGGTTTGGTTTAAAACAATGCAATCAAGTGACCTAATGTAATCAATGTGAAATTATTGTGAGTTGGTGTGAATAACGCTTAAAAAGATAAAAACTAACAACAATGAATGTAGGGTTTCAAATATCCTTTTGCCTAAGTTCATCAAAACTTGAGCAATGCACCCGCATTAAGTTGGGACATTGCCTTACACGTAGGCATAATCTTCACCTATTCAGTCTTTTTGGTTCAATAACTTTTAGGAGCCTAAGGAGCTAACCCTATATCTCTATGGTTAGTTAAACCTTAGATTAATTTTGTGCATATTCTTTACCCTATGGTGCCCCTTATCTCTAAGGTCGCATGGTGATCCTATTTCTAGGCTTTAACCCCATATTCCCTTGTAAAACCCACTTACATCCTAACCTTCTTAGCATTAGGAATTAGCTATACTGATAACTTAAATGATTAGTCCAAATTAACAATGTTTTCCATGCAATCAACAAGAAAAAAAAGTATAAGAAATGCAAGATATAACACTTTGGCAAATGCTCAAGCCATGAATCCCTAGGACATCCACATAATTGAACCCCTTAATGGATGTAGCTCATGATAAAAAATAAGTAAATCATTTTCATTAATTTCAGAATCATAAGTACAGATAGAATGTGCAAAAGTAGTAAGGGAAAAGAGAAATAGAAATGGGTGTTGGAAAATACAGTAACACTCCTCAAATGATTTCCTCTCTTTAAAGAACTCTAGAAAAGGATTCTCCTCTCTCAAGGACCAATCTGTTAACTTTACACCTGCTCTCACGGGGTAAGGAGAACTCTAAAACCTAAGAACTCCATAGGGACTCTTGTTCTTGGACTAAGGTTGGCAAGTTGAGTGGTAATTCTTCTTGGAGAAGACTGATTTCGGGCGGAGGATGCTCTCTTTTGAAAGGATAACTTCGATTCAAATAAGGCTAGGTAGGGTCAAAATCAACGTCTTGGAGGCTTCCCAGTCAAATCAGCACTGAAGAATGCGTGACGACCAAGTAAATCACAACTGTGTCCTACTGGTTTGACGTTCCTAGAATTTAAGGTTTTGATGCGAGCGCATCCCATTTTGACAATGCGAGGGGCATCAACAGCTAGCAATTTTTGCAAAATGGTTAAAAATCAATGTAAAAGGCTCTAAAACATGTTCAATACGTCAAAAATACAATTTAAGCATCCAAAATGCACTACTCTTCACTATTTAATCTATTTAGCACATATTATGGAGAATTTTAACATGCAAGAGACCATATTTCCCAAGAAACACTAGAAACACTAAGAAAACAAGGCCCAAAACATGTATATTTTACATGAATCACCACTTATCTACCCCCAAGCACTCCTATGTTATCATTTATGGACTTTGGTTGTCTATTCTTTCCTCCAAATCCTACATTTATGTTTGAAAGTTTAGGAATTTCTCAAATGCCCAATAGACTAGCGCCAACGGCAATCCTTGAAGGTAGACAGAATCCCCTTCACAATAAGATGCTTTTTTGAAAAATTGATAGGTAAAATTGTATTACAATCTTCCCTAAGAATAGTCTTTTAAGAGTTCTTGGTTGTCCATTATATCAACATGTTTCCAATTAACATTGTTGTGTGCTTGTTTATCTATACTGTCTAAAAGGGGCTATGGGGAAGAAACATTCAATTTCCCCATTTGCCCTTTTAGTCATTGATTATAGGGTTATACAATGTAATTTCACATTACAATCATTGAAAAAAATATCGATTTTATTTCTCGCAATCTCATTCACATAGTGTTGAAAAAATATATATATCAATTTTATTGGTTTAAAATTTGGTTTATTTCATTACGAGATTTTTTATTAAAAGAATATCAATTTTATTGGTTTAAAAGGATAGTAGATTCATTTAAATTATTAATAAAATATTTCCCCCTATTTCTTTGCAATTCACACATTAAATTGAAAAAAAAAACCACATTTTATCTTTAATTCAAAAATAATTTTTTGGTTTTAGTTTTGATGTTTTGTTCCGATCAAATCGAGGTTTAAGATCAAATTAAACTAAAATTTGGATTTAAATTTTCTCTATAAATTGACTCAACTACCATTCCAATTTTATGAGGTAACTCACTTCTTTTTTCTTTTCTCTCTTTTTTTTTTATCTTCTTTCTTTTTATATTTTGCTGGGATTTTTTTTTTTCTTTTTGCAATTATGTCTTTTCTCCAATTTTTGTTTTATTTGATATCTTATTAGTTCCTTATATTTTTTTCCCTTAAATTTACAAATAGTTGAGCATTAATTAGGTGGAGGAGAAGACCATTACTCTTGAGGCTCAAGAAAATTTTCAAGGTTCAAGCTATTCACAAAGTGGCAAAGAATAGAGTGATTTTCGTGTAATTTTTCTTCCCTTGTAAATTTTGTAAACATAGATAGTGATTTATTGTAATATTTTTCATTATGCTTTTGTACTTTTTTTCTTTCCAATTTTTAACTTTTGTAAACCCACACTGTTGAGTGAGAAATTTTTGGACCAATCACAAATTACCACATCATTTACCAAATTAATGACCAAAATATGAATAATTGAATTTGGAACTAATTAAAAGTTGACATGTGCCCCAAATTGAAATTAAATACATAAATTGGCAAATCCTGATGATGCCACATGTTTTCGTCTTGATCGTTAGATTGAATAAAATACTTTTATCTAATTTGGTATTAATATTTGGGCTAAAATTCAATTGAGTCCTAAAATAGACTTAATTTGGCCCAAACACCAATTAAGGCCCTAGTCCAATTTGTTGGGCTCAAGGGCCAGGTCCATGAACCAACAAAGTCCACTTGAGAACTCTATAAATAGAAGAGTTCTCTTCATTTGTGAGGTTCAGAAAATTCTACACTTTAGAGCCTAGAAAGAATTCTCCTTACAATCAGAAGACTCCTAACTCCGAAAACTGAACCAGACTTGAAAACTGAAGTCCTTTGGAACACAGACATTATTCCGAGTCTCCAACTTCAGGAACATCCACACGTTCAGCTTCCATACAACAAGCTTACGCATTCAATTGAGAGAGAATCAGATGATCAAGTACTAAAGATCGAACCACATCCGCATAAAAACTACATCAATTTAAGTTCAAATCCACGAAACAAGTTTCTCAGGAAACCTCGTGCGAAGAAATTGGCACGCCTGGTGGGACCTCTCTACCTCTCATCTCTCTTTTAACAACCAAATCAAACAATAGCCTCCAAGAAAACCACGTCCAAAACTTCTGCTGCAAGCGACACCTACACGGGACACATCACCCACAGTCGCTCAAAGGGGGTCATGCAAGAGAAGGAACAAGGTTGACATCTGGAAGCGATTGACAGAATCTCCTAAAGGCGGGATTGTCATAAAAAAAATCCTTTGTTCAACAGCTCTACTCCTACTTCTGACCGACCCAAGAAGGAATCACACCCTGACGTGACGTCTATCATGATGGTCGATGTAACGACAAAGGCAACCATGATGGAGATGGAGAGGAAAATAAACCTCCTAATGAAAGCTGTTGAGGAGCGAGGTCACGAGATCACTGCCTTGAGAGATCAAATGCAAGCTCGAGAAACTGCTGAGTCGAGCCAAACTCCTGCTGCCAAGGCCATTGACAAAGGAAAAACTTTGTTGTAGGAAAATCGGTTGCAACAATCCACCTTTGTAGCCTCTTTGTGGGTTCAACAGCTACAAGATATGATCACAAACTCCATCAGAGCGCAGTATGGAGGACCATCTCAAGATTTCTTTATGTATTCTGAATCATATACTAAAAGAATAGACAACTCTATTGGGTATCAACCACCAAAGTTCCAGCAGTTCGATGGAAAGGGCAACTCGAAGCAACATGTTGCTCATCTTGTTGAAACCTGCGAAAATGCAGGAACTAGAGGAGACCTTCTAGTCAAACAGTTCGTCTGGACCTTAAAAGGAAATGGTTTCAACTGGTACCCCAATCTAGAGCCGGAGGTGATTGACAGTTGGGAGCAACTAGAAAGAGAGTTCCTAAACAGCTTTTACAACACTAGGCGTATTGTCAGCATGATGGAGTTGACAAGTGTCAAGCAGCTGAAGGGAGAGCAAGTCATCGACTATATCAACCGATGGAGAGCTCTGAGTCTTAACTGCAAAGACCGACTCACCGAACTATCTGTAGTAGAGATGTGCACCCAAGGCATGCACTGGGAACTCCTCTACATCCTATAAGGAATCAAACCCCGCACATTTGAAGAGTTGGCAACTTGTGCTCATGATATAGAGCCGAGCATCGCCAATAGAGGAACAAAAGATTTCTTGGTCCTTGAGGTAAAGAAAGATAAGAAGGAAGTCAAAGGGACTGAAAGTATTCTGAAGAGTGCCACAAAAGAATTTATGGTCATTGGTGCGACCCCGCTACAATTTTCCTCCAAAGGAAACAAAACAAAATCCAAAAGGAAACATGATGGAGGTAAGAGACACTGCCTAACTTTAAAAGAAAGACAAGAAAAAATTTATCCATTTCCTAACTCTGATGTTGCAGACATGCTAGAGCAACTATTAGAAAAACAACTTATTAAACTACCAGAATGCAAGTGGCGGGAGCAGTTAAAAAAAATCAATGATCCCAACTACTGCAAATATCACCGGGTCGTTAGCCGCCCAGTTGAAAAGTGTTTCGTGCTGAAGGAGCTGATTCTAAGGTTGGCTCGTGAAAATAAAATAGAGCTACATCTTGATGAAGTAGCCCAAACAAATCATGCTGTAGTGACGATGACTCAAACATCCCGCCATCGACAATGTATTATGATCAAAGAGAAATCTTAATCCAATTTGGGACCTTCAATCCTGTAGTTGTTCAGTTCCAACAAGAGATTCTAATGACAAACTCCCAAAGCAAAGATAAGCTTGTTAAATATGACGATGAAAGGTGGATCCTTGTGACTCGTCAAAAGAAGAGAAAGTCGAGTTCCACGCAAAAGAAGTTATGCTTCTGTCGAAATTATAGAAGAGGGAGTAAGACTTAGAAAAAGAAAGAAAAAAAGAAGGCAGGGAAGCTGAAGTCTGTAAGGAAGAGGACAATGACTTCCCTCAACCTCAACGACCAATAACTCTGGGAGAATTTCTCCCTAGAAACTTCCATGAGAACTATTTGAAGGAAGCATTAGAGGTTGTTGCATGTCATGTTGTCAGCGCAACAGAGAGAGAAGATATTCCTTCAAGTCATCGAAGATGGTGTAGAACCAAAAGACATACCATCATTCAACATAGATGACTTGTTGTCACTCCCTCAAGCAGCTAATAGTGCCCTTAATGACGCATTGCTAGACTCAAATGCATATAGTGAATCAGCTTCGATGGTGCGCGCATGTGCCTCATGTTGCACGTCAATAAGTTTTCAGATGAAGACTTGCTGTTGGGATCAAAGACTCACAACAGACCTTTGTTTGTCTCAAGATACATGCAAGAGCAAAGTGTTAATCAGATTCTCATTGATAATGGATCAGCTGTTAACATAATGCCTAAGTCAACCATGAAACAATTAGGCATCTTAATGGAAGAACTTTCAAATAGCAAGTTGGTAATTCATGGCTTCAACCAAGGCGGTCAACGAGCAATTGACATGATACGCTTGGAACTCATTATTGGGGACCTGAAGGCCAACACATTGTTCCATGTCATAGACTTGAGGACCACTTACAAACTATTACTAGGCATCCTTGGATTCATGGAAATGAGGTGATAACTTTTACCCTACATCAGTGCTTCAAATTTTATCAGGAGGGCATTAAGAAAGTTGAAGCAGATTCCGATCCATTCTCAGAAGCTGAGTCTCACTTCGCAGATGCAAAATTTTACTTGAAGAGTGATAACATCGGTGAAGCAATGCCTGTAGAGATTCCTCTAATAAAAGAAGGGGATAAATTCAAGTCAAGGCCACAAGCAAATGCGAGAAAAGAGTCAAGCGAAGGAAATACTTCCAACTCTCAAAAGAGTAAAATATCCACTAGCCCTGCGAAGACTAAAACTTTAAGAGACGAGAAAGCTTCAAGTCCTCTAATCTTGCGCTATGTTCCTTCGTCGAGGCTTAAGAAGGGTGAGTCATCATTTACAAAATGCTCGAAAGTTGCCAATAGCAATCACATAACCGTTGAAGAAGTCGACAATTCAAATGAAGCCAAGCAAAGAACTTCTATCTTTAATCGTATTAAGCCTTCAACTACTCGATCTTCAGTTTCTCAAAGATTGGGTATGTACAAGATAAAGGAAGAAGATCAATGTTTAACATGTACCTCCACTCGAACTTTAGCCTTCAAAAGACTAAGCACCTCCATATCAAAGAAAGATCAACTTTCGATATCTGCTTTTGATCGTCTCAAAATGACAAACGATCAACATGAAAGAAAAATGAAAGTCTTGAAAGCAAAATCATTTCATGAAGAAAATAACGACGAGAAGATTCATAGTCGTGTTCCTTCACGCATGAAGAGGAAGCTGTCTGTTGACATAAATACAAAAGATTCCTTGACGGTAAAGCCAAAGCTTATCATATTTACGAATCCTACAAATAAAGAGGATGATTAAAGCCACGATGAAATAAGAGCTTCTGAAATTTAAATGCAGAAGGTTAAATAAAAAAAGCAGCTCTCCTTCGGGACAGAGAAACAGATGACAGACCAGTCAGTTAACAGCCGACCACAAACTACAACTATCTATAATAAATAAAACTACAACTAGCAACAAAACTATCAACAAAATTATTATATACATAGTTATAATTGTCTATCACTGTTTATAAACAATGATAGACTTCTTTCATTTTCTATAACTAAAATACACTGATAAAAGTCTATCATTGTTTATCACATTGATAAACACTGATAGAATACTATCACTATGATAGAGAGTGATAGACTTTTATCACTACTTATCCCTAATAGTACTATCACTGTCTATCCTACTATTTATTATCAAGAATCTAACAAGCAAGCAAGAACATCTAACATTATGATTGGAATCAATGTATATTGCATATTTTGAACAAAGATCTTATGAATATAAAATAGCTAAGAAGTGGGGAACAATTGAGTTAAGTATGAAAACATTAATGAAGAATGAGTTTCATGATTGATAAGACTTAGAAGACTGAAAATAAGAAAGGCTACAACAGAGTTTTCTTAACCTATATGATAGAAAGACTACATCAGGGAAGAGAATATCAAGGTTAGTAGATACCTCATTAGTCATTTGCTTAACCTATCACTATCTATTCTTGTATGGGATATTAGTGATAGACTACTATCACTATCACTCTTTGTAAAGCTTTATCAAAGTTTATATATTATCAATTATTTATCGTTAAGTATATTACAAAGTTTATATGTCAGCAAGTATTTATTATCAAAGTATATAAGAAGTAAGCAACAACATCAATCAAGGATAAAGATTGAAAGTACATCTATCAAGAACATCTGTCTATTAGCGATATGTTGTGATAGAACTTTATCACTGTGTATCACAAGTTTAGGTTCATACCTTTTCTTTTCCTTTCTCCTTCTTTGGCATTCCAGTTTTTATATTTTTGCT
Organism: Citrullus colocynthis; assembly: GCA_031780015.1. Classification (NCBI taxonomy): domain Eukaryota; kingdom Viridiplantae; phylum Streptophyta; class Magnoliopsida; order Cucurbitales; family Cucurbitaceae; genus Citrullus; species Citrullus colocynthis. Next base: position 783,458 of record QLSR01000140.1, read on the forward strand.
GTGCTTGATGATTCCCCTTTAATCGATGTTCTTTTTCTTTTGCTTACCATCTATGCTTAAAAGTTAGATTTAATAACTTAATAACATCAAAGAAAGTTGCTTTACCATGATAGACTTATATAAATTGTTTTTAGTGATAGGTTTTATGAAGAGAAAATGATTAGTAAAAACCTTGAATGGTTGATGTGTTTCGGGTGAAATCACTTGTAGATTGAAATTATTTGACTAATAGTAGTCTATTGGAGATGAGGAACAAGTATGATAGTTACAAAGGATGAAAGAAGAAGAAGAAGAAGAAGAAGAAGAAATGACAATAAATAAAGAAGCTGAAGAATGTGGCTGGTTGGGGAAGAAATTGAGTTGAAGAATAGATTGAAGAATGTGGTTGGTTCGGAAGAGTGTTTGCGCTGCTTTTTGATTTTCATTCAGCAAGCGTGAAATAATAGGTTGGATTGGGTCGCCGATTAATTGGGTCTCAATTTTTGGGCTTTTTCGTGGGTTGTTGGCATGGGTCGCGTGGGTTGTTGGGAATTTCACCTTCTCTGTAGTAGGATTGTAGCTTATTTGGTAAGTTTTTCTGTTTGTGTAAATAGTTTGATTTATTTTCTATATTTGAAAAGATGCTTACAATAAATCATCTAATAATAAACAATGTAAAATAATATCCTTATTACATGGTGGAATTTTGCTGAAATTTCGTTCCCCCCTGAATTGTAGACGAAATTTTGAGATTTCGAGAAAATTAGAATTTTTTTTAGCTAGCTATATTAGTCCAGTTCAAGTTTTTCGCCAATGTTCTTTCTGACAAAGAATTACGTTTTTTCAATTTACTACTATTTCTAATTTCAAACTTTTCTCAATTTTTAACTTCATTTTAAATTTTCATTTATAAAGAAATTGAATTTGAAAACACCACAAAAGACATGTATTTATTTTTAATCTCATTCAATTTCTTTTACATTAAATTTTAGCACTATTTCACCTCAAAATGCAATTGATGAGTTTTTTTTTTTCTTTTATCATCCAAAACTTTCATTTTCACATTATTTCACCTTAAAATATTACTAAATTTTATATTATTTCATAATTATTTTCCTTTTTCTTTTTTAAATTTATCTATTTGCTCTTCTGCCAACTTTACATTGAACATTTTCAATATATATCTAAATGTTGTCATATTTTATAAAAATGATAAACTATAAGTCTAATTAAGCCATAATCTATGTTTCCTTTACTAATTATAACAATTTCTATTTTTTTTAAATTGAACCATTTCTATCCATTTTTCACAGATTTTATTTTATTATTATTTTATTATTATTTTTTTAAGATCCATATCAATATTTTCCATAAAATCAGTACTTCATATTTCAAACATTGATTGACCCGTGTTTTTTTTTTTTTTTCCTTCTTCTTCTTTGAAGCATTTTGATTTTTGATAAAAGTTTTGGGAGTGCTTCGTTTCATTTCCATTTTCATTTTCCCCCATTTTCAATTTGCGTCACTTGGACTGCTGAGTACAGGTAAACGCAAACTATAAAGCGACTCGGACCTTTCTTAGCGACAATTTCTGAAACCCTTTTGCCATCAATGATGGGTCATGATCGTGGATCTTCTACGGTCGCTGCTACTAAACTCTTCAGCTTATCTGGTAGATTCACGATTCCAATGCGATTCCAGCTACTCTGTATTGTTTTCCTGGTAAAATTCCTCTACAATTCCTTTCTTTTATGTTTTCAATACAATGGAAATTTTATGGTCGATTATCTCATTTTCTTATACCTCATTGGAGATTCGCTTGGGAATATTTTTTTGGTTATTTATTGTTTGCATTTGTTGTTTTAAGCTATTTTGTTCACGAAGTTGAATAAACCTGTTATTGGAGTTTAATCGCGTCTCGGAGAAAGAAATTGAAGTAAATGAAAGACTGAGACTGAGATACCCGAATTGTACATTGGTTCATATAAAAGAAATAAGTAAAACATACCGCAATTCATGAGATTGATATAAGAACAACAAATGGAATGGAAATGAACAGAAAATACTTAAATGGCGTTGATAAGTTCCAAGCATTTCGAGAAGCTAGGCTTTCCCCAAAATTAATCACAGAATCAGATTGCCTTCCACCTCTTCATCCCGTTGTGTTTGTAACTACTTTTCCCAGAATCAAAATTAGTCTTTCCTGTTGGTTTCTGTTTTGGCCTTTTTGGTTAGTTGATTTTATGTTTGGTAGTTGTTAATTTTCTCCCACTGGGTGGTTATTTCCTTGAACATTATGCATCTTTTCATCTACCCATGAAAAGTTGTTTCTTGAAGGAAACATGATCTTTCTTTTATTCAGCTAGTAAAGTACTTAATCACTTCCTCTTCAATCCGCCTTTTGGGTAGAAAGGTCGTTTTCTTTGACTTGATGGTGTGCGCGCGATATTATGGATTTTGTGGGGCGAATAGAACTGTAGGGTGTTTAGGGGTTGGAGGGGGATCTAGGGAGTTATGGTCCCTTGTTTGCTTTCATGTTTCCCAGTAGGCTTTGTTTCAAAGATTTTTTGTAATTATTCTATAGGAACGATTTCGTATAGCTGGAGTCCCCTCTTTTCTGTGGACTTAGTTTTTTGTATGCTTGTGTATTCTTTCATTTTTCTTAATGAAAGTTCATGTTTTCATTAAAAAAAAAAACATTCCCTCTAAAAGTGTGTCAAATATTCATGTTAAAGCACACCATTCTCATATTTTAGTGGATAAATCTGGTCTGCATGGGAATTAGTCAGGAAGTGCACAGCTTTCAACGAGTTTCCAATAGCTGTCTGTTTCATCTAGAACACTGATGACCCAGTTAGTTCTTTTCCATAATAGAATGGATAATGACCTCTGGGAAATGGTTAGCGTGTTAACTTACAAATACATTTGTATTAACTTCTTTCATGTGCTCTCATCAGCTATTAGCAGCAAGACCGTTTGCATCTTCCTCCTCTGGAAATCGTAAAAGTGGAAAGTCCTCTGTATTCTCCTTGTTTAACCTTAAAGATAAGAGTAGATTTTGGAGTGAGACAGTCATACGTGGTGGTATGTCTAACTTTCTACCTTTGTTACCTCAAAGCTTATATATGTTCTCTAATCATGGTTATTGCTAATGAGTTGTTTTTTTGTTTTACTCTTTTTGACAAATTGTTTATTCATTTGTTTAGATTTTGATGATTTGGAATCATCCACCACTGAGAAATTGAGTGTTGTTAACTACACGAAGGCAGGTAATTGTATGCATATAACCAGTGAAGAGTTTCTCTTTTGTCAATGTAATAAGTATTGTGGAGTGAGGTGAGAAATTTTGAATTTTTACTGGGATGAAACTCTAGTCTTGGAGAGTTCAAAGTCTTTCAAAATCTCGGAGTACTTAATGCAATAGTCTTTAGGCATATCACAACCCAGCAACACCGATGGATTCATGCCAGATACGGAGCCATCTGAAATAATCTCGATTTGGGAAATAGCTCACATTGCTGATTTTTATTTACATCTTGAAATTGTTATATTCATTTCCTTTTCATTTCCTTGCCTGTTTCTTCTTATAAATGAACAGAAAGTTTTCTAAATATTCCTTAGTGATATATGTTTTTGGAGGGAAATCTTTGTTAGGAACCAAGGTAGTATGGGCTACCTTTGCCCCACATTGGTTAGAATGGGATCACCAATTAGGTATTTAAGTGATTTGGCTCTCCCACCTCAATAGCTAGCTTTTAGGGTGTGGTTCTCCAAGATGCTTAAGTACCTACAATGGTATCATAGCTGCTTGTTGATGTTTTGAAGTGGAATCGACAAAGGATTTTGACTGGGTGAGGCTGAGTGAAGAACCGTCGGAGTAGCCGCGGGGACGTCGGCTTTCCGGGATGGGGTATTGGTAGGAATCAAGGTAGTATGGGCTACCTTTGTCCCACATTGGTTAGAATGGGATGACCAATGTCGTGTACTTAAGTGACTTGGCTCTCCCACCTCAATAGCTAACTTTTGGGGTGTGGTTCTCCAAGATGCTTAAGTACCTACAATGGTATCATAGCCGGTTGTTGATGTTCCAGAGCGGAACCGGGAAAGGGTTCTAACTGGGTGAGGCTGAGTGAAGCACTGTCAGAGTAGCTGCGGGGACGTCAGCTTTCTGTAGATGGGGTATTGTTAAGAATCAAGGTAGTATGAGCTATCTTTACCCCACATTGGTTAGATTGGGATGACCAATGTGGTGTACTTAAGTGACTTGGCTCTCCCACCTCAATAGCTAGCTTTTGGGGTGCGGTTCTCCAGGATGCTTAAGTACCTAACAATCCTTTAGCTTGGTTGTTGGGTTTGACAGAATTTATTATTACATCTTATGTCTTCCTTTAGAATGTCTCCATTACCATGAAAGATAATCTGAAATGAATGTGTATTTTATGGCGATTATTTAGATTTGGAGTTGGTCTGGTTAAAATATCTTTTGTATGGTCATTTCGAGCGTCACTGTGTCAGTGACAAGGGAGTTGTATTATATGCTTCTTACTCATTTCATATATTTATTATTTAAACTATTTATTCGTTTTGGTAATTTCCTAGGGAGTTGTATTATATGCATCTTACTCATTTCATATATTTATTATTTAAACTATTTATTTTTTTTGGTAATTTCCTAATCCTTCCTGGGTCTATGTCAAACCTCATTCTTTTCTACATCTCTTTCTTCAATAAATTTCTATAGTGAAATTTCTTAAAGTCTCTACTGTAATATGATGTGAGAACCAATACAACGAAAAAACAAGAGCACTATTAGAAGTCTCTTTTTCACGTTCATCTTCCATCACAGGTAATGTAGCAAATTACTTAAAGCTTCTTGAAGTCGATTCCCTGTACCTTCCAGTCCCTGTGAATTTCATTTTTATAGGATTTGAAGGGAAAGGAAACCATGGTATGTAATGCTCTTGATTTTGCATTTGTTTAACGGTTGGACTTATAGCTTTGGTTCCAGATTGTTATGTGGATGATCTATGAGTTCTCTTTCTTATTAGAATTCAAGCTGCATCCAGAAGAGCTTGAACGTTGGTTCATGAAACTTGATCATATCTTTGAACATACACGGATTCCGCAAGCTAGGGAGGTGCTAACCCCTTTTTATAAGATCAGCGTGGACAAGGTCTTGAGGCACCAACTACCCCTCGTCAGTCACATAAACTACAAGTAATGCTGTACTGGTACTTTGTATATTATGGGAGCCGAAGTTGGCATGCTTGTTTGAGAAAGTTAAATTTCTTATTTTATGTTTGTCATAAGTTTGTAAATGACGATGTAGCTCATGCCTACAAAGTTTGAAATGAAATCCTTGGTCTTCTCATGAAAAATGTTAAAATTTTGCAGTTTTTCTGTCCATGTAATACAAACGGGTGAGAAGGTTACTTCAATCTTTGAGCTTGCAAGAAATGTCTTATCTCGCCAAGAAGATGTATCCAATAATGGGTAATTTTGATAGTATTGTACTATTGTTAGTTTTGTCATTTATTATCTCATTATATTCTCATTGTTAAAGCTATTTGAGCAACATTGGCTTTGGCTTTTTAGTTTTTATTTTTTTAAAAATTTAAAAATTATTTATATTATTGTATATATATGTTCTTTTTGCCCCTTCTGGCTGTTAATTGTATCTCTGTTGGTAGGGTTGGGAATGATACTCTTTGGCAAGTAGTTAATTGTATCTCTGTTGGTAGGGTTGGGAATGATACTCTTTGGCAAGTAGACGTGGACTTGATGGATGTACTTTTCACTAGCTTTGTGGAGTACCTTCAACTTGAAAATGCTTATAACATTTTTATTCTAAATCTCAAGCGTGACCCTAAAAGGGCCAGATATGGATACCGGTGTGTAAATTTCTTACTAAATCCTTGTTGCAATTTTGTATGTTTGCTTTGTTTTTTGTTTTTTTTTTTTTTTTCTGAACTCTAATATTGGAGATTAACCAGATGGGTTACTCGGTGATGGAAACATTTTTTTTCCTGGTCCATCTTGAATGGTCTTGGTATTTGTTAAATATTGCAATTGGATCTGTACTTATAAAGAAAATCAAATCTGTAGAAAGTTTACGACCATGTTCATGGAAAGTAGTTAAGGGGTTGTTTGGGGAGCTGGAATGTCATAGGATTACTAGGAATTAGAGGAGTATTCAAATACGTGAGGAATCGATGATGGAATGAAATGAGATCGTGAAGCGTGAAAACGATGTGAAATAAGTTTGGGTTGAAAACTGTAGGAACGGAATGAGTTTTGAATTACAAATCGAGCCCAAAGCACTCAATTCAAACATTGATTTTGGATTTCATTACAATCCCATCTCATTACAGCCCCTCATACACCCCCTAATAGTATTGTCAACATATCCCTTCTTTGTTAGTCTTACGAAAGGAAATGACTCATTTTGAATAAACTGGAATCACACTCTATTTAAATAAAGCCTAAAAGTGTGCTTAGGTTTCTTTGTAAATTCTCATGTTGCTCTCCTTTTGCTTTGGTGGTGTTTGGAAATTCGGATAGTGATTTGGATCCTTTTAAGCATTTTAGTCTCTTATCTTATTTTCAATTAGAAATCTCTATTGTAATCACCTCTATGCGCTTTGGGGCTCCCCTTATTTCATTTATTCAATGAAATGTTTCTTTTCTGAAAAAACATATCTTTTTCTCTACCATTTTCCCTTTCTTTCACTCGCCATCTTCCTTGAGAAGAACACTCTCTGCCAACATGTCAGTCCACGTGGTTCTTGTTTAAAGGAAATAAATATAGTTGCCCACACGAGATAGCTTAGTGGTAACTGGTAATTGGCATCTAAAGTATAGTCGGTCTCTTCTCCATTGTATTCGAGGCTACTTTTGGTCTATTTATTCTCTTTATGCTCCTCTTTGCACTCTTCAAGTTTAGTGTTTGATTGGAAATGATGAGAGTGCAAGGGGGTATCAACTTAGTTGAGATGCCTGGGTGCATTCCCTGATTCGAAGTTAGGAATTTTCTCATTTCTAGTATCGCTTGTACTATGAGATTTTATCTCAGTTCATTATATCAATGAAAGAGATCGTTTCCTTAAAAAAAAAGAAAACTGGTAACTGGCATCTACTCTTTTCTTGAGGTCAGAGATTCAAATCTCCATGCTCACATTTATTATACTACAAAAGAGATAGATATAGTTAATGTTGTGTTTGAAGTCTGATAATGGAAGGTGGTATAATAAATTTTGGTATCTTCTTGGTTTTTTTTTTTTTTTTTAAAGGACAACCCACCTGAACCTACAACATTTGGGTGTCAAGGAAACTCATAGGAAATTAATTCCTAGGTAGATGGGCACTATGGATTGAACCCTTGACCTCTTAGTCATTTATTGAGACTATGTCTCTTTTTACCACTAGACCAATGCATGATGGTTGGTATCTTCTTGGTTTTGTTATTGGATTGCTGTCAATCCACATGTACAAATCATGCAAGCCGCATAAATAATTTATGACTTGCACCATTATGATTTATGATACATGAATGTAGAAATCTAAGTGATTTGAATATAGATTTCTTTGACTCGAATAATTTGAATAGAAGAAATGTGTGTGGAGTGAGGCTTGTCACATGTTAAAATGTTGAAACGTGAGAGATGTTATGGTATTTTCTCGTTCTGGTTTCATATTGATTATTTTAATACTATTGCAGGAAAGGTTTATCTGAATCGGAGATAAACTTTCTTAAAGAGGTATTCACTCTTTTTTTCTTCTTTCTATTCTCTTTGCATAACTGGAAAATCTTTCTGTAATCTACTTCTGGGCTTTGAGGCTATTTGGCCCACTTTTGTCATTGTATATTTTATTTAACACTTATCTGTTTTCTTTAATGTTTTTTTAAAGAACAACAAAAATTTACAAAACTTCTTCATGTGTAAGAAGCTTGGGCATGTACACGTGTCAACACAATTTGAGCATGCTGGTATATTATTTTCAAAGAAACATGATCATGCACACTACCAATGCACAAATATTAAAGGTTTTTTCTCCTTTCCCTTTAATACGCTGTGATTAATACTTGAATAATGTAGAATTTTTGGCGCCAAAACTTCTTCATCCACATTGGTCTCTTCATCTTCTAAGACTTTTTGAATTCAAGCTTCATCCAAAGGATTTGAGAAGAGCTTTGCATCTAACGGAAATGTCTGAAAACAAAGTGACTGGAGCTGAAACAGAGCCAAAATCTCCAAATTTGAGGGAAAATTCTCCTTGATGACTATTGTTGCTGGGGTAAAAGCACCCTTGTTTCTTTCCACTTCAATAATTGCTGAAGAACAACCAATATAATTAAGTGCCTGTGATGAAATACCCACAAAACCACCTAATTGAATATCTATGGCTTCAAAGACAGAGTGTTTCCAAAATTGGACCAATGCTCAATATTTAAATAGAACCTATAGAGGTTCTATTTTCCTGCAAACTTGAAAGAATCAATATCCTTTCTGAAATCGATCAAGGCTTTATCATCTAAAAAAGGATTAATTGAAACTACGGATTTGAAATTTTCCTCAGCAGCTTCTTTAATCTCCCCCAAGAATAATGAGCCATCAGTATCGAAACAGCCATACTTGATTCAAGATTCAGCTGCAACATTTCTCTTTCTTTTCTAACCCAGAAGGATTTTTCTACCTACCCTTATTTTAGCTCTCAAATTTCTGAACAAGTGGGAGGGATGTTAAGTTTTGGCTGTTTGGATTTTCGAGCTTTGTATCTCTGTGCTCTAGTCTCTTTTCAACCAAAAGTGTTGTATCTTGTTTAAAAAAAAGAATTTTGAGGTGTTGAGCTTAGTACATTCATTATATAAGGAACAATTTACTGCTCCCCCATGTGCCTAAGTGTGATCAACACGTGCAAACTTTGAAAATACGAGGAACTATGCTAGCAACTTAGCATAATACTTTCTTTTTACAAGAAATAACTTCTCATTGATATAATGAAAGGGGAAAATATTCAAAGGATACAAACTCCGAAAGGGAGTGAAAAAGAAAATAGAATTAGAAAACAGAATACGATCTTAAAACAACAATCAAAAGTGAACGGCCAAGAAACAAATAAGATCCATCAAAACAAAGTTCAGCTCCAAATAAAACTTGAACGACAACCAAAACAGCTTAAAATAGGAACCAATACAAGAATAAGCTGGCACCTTAGCTTAGTACTCGGTATTTTTTAATGTGAATTTCCTTACATCATGCAATTTTTGGTGTGTTTTTGCCTTGGTTCCTTATACTAGTTTCTGGTATTTATAAATAATTTTTTCAATGATAATATTAATTTTCTTATTGATGAGATTAACAATGATTGATTGGTTTCTAATAGAACACACACTTGCAATCAAGAATTCTTCAATCAGAAAGTACACCAGAAACTATTTTTGGTATGATCAATTCTTTTTGGGGTTTTTTCAAATGTTCCTTCTCTTTATTAGTTATAAGAGTTTACAAAATTTTATGATATTTAATGATTGACAGCTCTTGAGAAGATTAAAAGGCCCTTATATGAAAAGCATCCCATGAGTAAGTTTGCATGGACAATAGCTGAAGACACTGATACTGTAAGTATCCTTGTTAATCAGACCGCCAAGATAGAATTCCATCAACTCCACTGACTGACATTTTAAAGTTTTGTATGATTTCAAATCTTTTATGGTTTTTATTTGAAGATGGAATGGTACAACATCTGCCAAGATGCCCTAAGAAAAGTCGAAGAATTGTATGAAGGAAAAGAGATGGCTGATATCATTCAAAACAAAGTTTTGCTGGTACATATAACTCACATATTTTTGTAGCTAAAATATCTTAGACTATGATTTATGATGATTATTTCCTTCCGGTATGTTCTAGATATTGAAGGGGAAAGATAGAGAGATGAGGCTTCGGCTTGATAAGGAATTAAAATCTTTTGATTTCAGTGGTTTCCATGCTGAATGTCTCACAGACACATGGATTGGTAATGACAGGTAGCTAGCGTCTAATATCTGCATGCACAAAGCATATTATGATAGAGTATTACATCATTGATATCTGCTCTTTGAATCAGGTGGGGATTTATTGATTTAAACGCCGGCCCTTTTTCATGGGGTCCCGCTGTTGGTGGTGAAGGTGTACGAACTGAGCTAAGTCTACCAAATGTTGAAAAGACGGTTGGTGCTGTTCAAGGTACTGATGACTTTAGTTTTGCTAAACCAGTCCCCCCCCCCCCCCCCCCCCCCCC
>QLSR01000140.1:793926-804989 GCA_031780015.1 Citrullus colocynthis
CCCCCCCCCCCCCCCCCCCCAAGTTATGTACAACACATTTATTCTAATAAAAACAAAACAAATAATAGTTAATATTATTTAGATTTTTTCCTGCAGAATATATACTACTTCATGTAGACTAATGGGAAACTTAACATTTCAACTGAAATTTAACTTGATGGTTTCTTGAGCCAGAAAGGTTCTCTATTTTTAAGAGTCATCCTGTTTTATTTTTTTTACCGGTTTACCTATTTCATAAGCTTTTATTTTATTTCTGGCAGCTGGTAATTATTGAGCATTTTATCTTGTGAGAAAACATTTAAGAACCTTGTAGTTCATACCATTTAAAATGCTCAGTAATTATCAGCCACCATAAATGAAGTAAAAACTTATTTAACCGTTGTTGATAGCATCTTGTGAGAAAACATTTAACATTTGTTTGGCTTTCCATAGTTTTCTGAGCCAAACAAGTGTTACTCTGTTTTTAAGTTATAACATTATTATGTTTTCGTTCTGGTTTACCATTAGAAAATTTTTTTCTTTATTTCTGGCATGCAGAAATCTCAGAAGATGAAGCTGAAGATCGTCTGCAAGATGCTATTCAGGAGAAATTTGCTGTTTTTGGTGATGTATGAACTTTCTTAAGAAACCAGTAAGCTATTGATATGGAAAGTTACAGGGGGCAATTAGAACGATCCGTTAAATCTTTGAGAAATATTCATTTTATAACTTCTACAAGTACAATATAGTTTCTATTCAAGAAGCATATTCAGATGCTTTATTGGATGCCTCTGTTGAATTTAGAAGTTAAAACACAGGCATGTAGCAAGTTGATCGACAGCTTGCATTTCATGTTTGGTTGAGAATCATCTTATTGTGGTACTAATTAATTGATAATACAAGTAAGTGGTAGGATATGAATTAATGAATCAAAAGCAGTGTCCATCAATGAAATTAATTACTTGGTCAAGGAATATTTTATTTGTACCTAGTGCTTAAGCTTCACCGATGTTCCTCAATAGCTTAGTGGTAGAGTGGTCGATTGTTAACCATTGGTTGTATAAGCTACAAGATATGCTTAGAGTAATGTTCATTTGTTGAGATACTGGACACTTACCGAAGGAGGGGAATTGCATGTAAGAAAGGGCTACCACCAATCAAATTTCAGCGCATTCCAGATGGTAGTAAAGTAAAGTGAGACCATATAAAGAGCTTTTCCTCATTCAGTCATATTATTGTTTGACCTATTTCTTTTTCTTCTCATCTTCATATAGAAAGCCAACCTTCCCCATATTTCTCCCTTCATTCATTGGATTGGAGGAATCCATAGGCGGCCGGTCTGTTATGCATTGCATGATAGAACCTTCCTTTGTCTGACTTTTTTTTTTTTGCCTCAGGTTGAATGAATACAAAAGGGAGATCAATCTACAAAGTGGTCAATTGTCTAGAGAAATTTCTTAGAGACTTCATTTGGGATGGCAACGCCTTAAACCGCTTCTCACTTGGTTGCCTAGAAATGAACTTCTTTACTACAATGTAGGGCAAAATCAGGGTTGGATCTCTTTGCCAGAAAAGCAACCTCTCCTTATGAAATGACTTTGGAGATATATCTAAGAGGAAAATGCTTTGTAGAGAAGTGTCATTTGTCATATTTATGGAGTGGAGCATAGGGGTTAACAAAAGACACAGAAAAAGGGAAGACAACGGATGTGGAGTAATATTATGAAGAATAGGGAGCATTTCTTCAGCTTTGTTGAGTTTGTGGTGGGAAATGAGAGAAGAATTAAGTTGTGGGAAGACATCTTAATGGAGGAACTCCAAGAAAACTCCAAGACAATCTTTATTGAATGATCAAAATTAGAGGCAAAAGGCCTATTGATACATGACTGATCATAACCGATTATTGCTAACTTGGACACCGGTTATGGATACCTGTTCAGCTGGTTTTTGTTTTTTGTTTTTGAAGAAGGAAAACGGTCTCTGTCATTGAATTCATGAAGTGAGACAAAGCTCATTGAACAAAATTGACACTAAAGCAAAAACTAAGTTAGGATCAGGAGGTGCACCCGGACATTTCAACTAGGTTGACACCCCTATAGCACCCTCATCATCTCCAAGGTGCATACAATCTAAGACTTAGAAGTCGAAACTTCCATAACAAAGGACAAAACCCTCTTGGGTTGCACAAGAATTTGGACAAGAGACATAACAAATCAAAAAGGACTACTACAATAGGTATTTGATTCAAAGAGGAAAAATGAATGCTCTCCCGTCCAAATTAAGCTCCTGAATAGAATATTCTTCAAAGGCCTTTGAAAGAATGCACCATGAAGAGGCATTTAGTCTTGCATGCTTGAACCGATCCACCCATGAGGAGGCTTTGTCATTCAAAACGCGCTGATTCCTTTCAAACCATAATTTTGACAACAAAGCCTTGACTGCATTAACCCACAACACCTTAGGCTTCTTTTTCAGGATTGGACCCAACAGAATCTGCAACACATTGCTTCTGAAATCACTTCCAGCTACCCAACACATATTAAAAAGGCCTAAAAACCGAGCCCAACACTGTGAAGCATAGCTGCAGTCGAAGAACAAGTGCTGGAGGTCTTCCTGCTCTCGCAGACAGAGTGGGCACATGTGAGGAGCAATGAGAGGGAAGTTTTCTTCGAAGAGTGGCATTAGTGATCCAAACAACATTATCCAAATCATTTTATTCACTCTTCTGGGACTTTTGGACTTCCAAAGGCTCTTCTCCAACTCATGGTCAATCGAGGAAGCCAAGGATAGGTGCTTACTAAGAGATTTAATGGAAAAAACTCCATTAGCTTCCAAGGCCCAAACTCTTTTATCCAACTGATTATTCACTCTTTTGTTTGCGACAATACTCAAAAGGGTCTGAAAGTCGCCCATTTCTTCCTCTTTCAGCAGCCTTCTAAACACTAAATCCCAAGAAGAGGCATTAGAGTCCCAATGATCTGCCACCAAGCCATTAGGCTTGAGTGCTAACTTGAAAAGTCTTGGGAATCTAGCTTTTAGGGTCGATTTATCAAGCCAAGGGTCGGTCCAAAAGCCTGTTCTGCTCCCATTTCCCATTTTAAAGACTGCTTGAGCTTCAACTTTCTACCATATCCTTGAAATGCTTATCCATGGTCTTCTAAAACTTGCAACTTCCTTGCCTTTTGTGTGCCACTTAAAGAGATTACTTCCATGAATGCTCCTAATGACTTGGCACCAAAGAGAATCTGGCTCTTGCATAAACCGCCACTCGCATTTGGAGAGTAGTGCTAAATTTCTGGTTTTCAAATTTTCCAGCCCGAGGCCTCCATCCTTTTGCTCTTTGGTGACTTTATCCCATTTGACCAGATGATATTCAATGCCCCCTTTGTGGCCTTCCCAAAAGAAATTTCTAATTGATCTTTCTAAGGACGACACCACCTTTTCCGACATTAAAAAAGAAGACATGTAATATGTAGGAGGATTGTATAGCACGGACTTGCAAAGCGTTAATCTACCCCCTCTTGATAGATTATACCTTTTCCACTTGTTCAATGTTCCTTGAATTTTGTCGAGGATAGGCTGCCAAAAAGAAACCTTCTTTGTGTGCGCACCTAGAGGTAGGCCAAGATACATTAAGGGGAGTTTTTCAGCCCTACAATTTAGTCTTGCAGCAATCGAACAAACCTCTGAATCATTAATTTTTACTCCACATAACGCTGCTTCTCCCAATTAACCTTTTGTCTGGAGCACCATTCGAAGAGTTCAATAGTTTTACGCAAGTTGTCCAACATCTCATCATCGTATTTACAAAATAATAATGTATCGTCCTCAAATTGAAGAATCGGGACAAGAGCTTTCTCTTTTCCTACTAGAAATCCTTCAAATTTCTCATTTCTATGGAGTCTTGAAATGAGACAGCTCAACACTTCACTTATTAGGAGGAATATGAAGGGTGAAAGGGGGTCATCTTGTCTTACTCCTCTTGTAGCTTGAATTCTTCCTCTTGGTCTTCCATTAATGAAGATGGAAAATTTTGGGTTTTTGACGCAACCTAAGATCCAAGATATGCATTTCGCATCAAAATTCTTTCCATGAAGAGCCTTTTCCAAGAAATCCCAATCTACTCTATTAAAGGCTTTTTCCAAATCTAACTTTAGGATTCAACATTTTTTCTTCTTGATTCTGTACTCCTCCACGATTTCATTTGCTATAAGAATGGGTTCTAAGATTTGACGTCCTTCAATAAACGCACATTGGGTGGGAGCTATGATACTTGGCTTTACCTTTTTCAACCTTTCAACAAGTACGTTGGCGATTACTTTATATACTAATGTTGTGAGGCTAATGGGTCGGAAATCTTTAACCATGACAGCATCTTCTTTTTTCTTGATCAGACAAATAAAGTTTTCCTTTACACAAGAGTTTAGCTTACCATTCTCGTGAAATTTGTTTAATAGGACAGTGAAATTGTCTTTGATCTTCTCCCAAAATTTAGATAAAAATTCCACCGTAAATCCATCCGGACCAGGTGCTTTGTTCTTCCCCATTCCTCTTATTGCATTTCTGATTTCTTCCAAAGTGATACTTGAGATCAGCCTCCTGTTTTGATCTTCAGAAACCACTTGCCAATCTAGACTTATAGGGAAATTGCCTGCACTTGGAATTTTTGTATAAAGGCTTTTGTAGAATTCTATGATTAAGGCTTCTATCTAGCGAAAGGATTTGGTGGGGAGGCCTTGGTTATTTGTTAGTTCTGAGATCAGGTTCCTCCTCTTTTTTGTTGCGAGGAAGCGATGGAAAAATCTCGAATTTCTGTCTCCCAATTTTAACCAACTCAGTTTGTTCTTTTGAATTAAGTTCCTTTCCTCTATTCTGTAAATAGCCAACAAATCAGCTTTTAAGGAGAACCTTAGGTCCTGCTGTAGGGAGGAAATATCTCTAGTTCTGCCGGCTGCTCTTCTTTTTCCAGATTCTCCAAGATTTCCACTTCCTGTCTTCTTTGTTTCCTTAGAAAATCAACATGTCAATTTTTTAGGGAGTTTTTTATGGAACGCAACTTAGAAGAGATGATGAAGCCAACCTATTCTTGGTGATTACCCACAGCAAGAGATCTTTTGATGATGTTGTAGCACTGAGAATTAAGCAACCAGCTGTTGCAAAAACGAAATGGAGAAGGTCCCCATTCAAAAGCCCCAGCTTCTAGTAAGAGGGGAAAGTGATTTGATAGGATTTGAACCTGCCTTGCTACTCGTGTGCCTGTTCAGCTGGTTATAATAATGTCAAACTAAATACAACTAAGCTTTAATTACAAGATTATGACTGGAATTTATAATAAGACTTCCTACATCAATTCCATCCGCCCAAACAGAATCAAACTCAACTTTGAGTTTGGTTATGTAAGCTCAAACTGATCTGGTGGTTGGTAATGGTATATGTTTGAGACACTAAATGTGGAGCTTATCTTCATTGTAGGTGGTAAGTCCATCTGATATGTGTTTGGTCCAAATTTTGCCAAGATAGGGAATGGATCGATCTTCTTGTTGGTGAGTTTAGAATGTAGTCCGGTAGGTAGTCTTGATTTGTTTAGATGAACCATAACTAAGTCACCAATCTTGAAATATGCTGTTCTTTTATGAGTATCAGCTTGTTTTTTATAAGACTTGTTAGTGGTTTCCAAGTGAGCTCGAACTTTCATGAATATTCTTGATCCGATCAGCCATTATAGTTGCTTCAACACTAAGGTCAACAGAAACAGGTAAATTAGCAAGATCTAAGTTTAATCTAGGTATATGAGTGTAGACAATTTTGAAGGAGCACTTCCCTCTAGAGTGCTTCACCATGTTGGTTAATGGAAAACTCGGCTTGGGCAAGTGCAAGGTCCCATTGGTGGGGTTTGTCTCCACTTAACCATCGTAGGAGGTTACCAAGTGTTCGATTAGTAACCTCTGTTTGTCCATCTGTTTGTGAGTGGCTTGTGGCGCTAAAAAGAAGGTTAGTATTGAATTTTTTCCACAAAGATCTCCAGAAATAGCTCATGAATTTTACGTCTCTATCTGAGACTATGCTCTTAGGGATTCCATGGAGTCGAACGATTTATGTAAAAAATAAGTTTGCAATATTTAGAGCATCATTAGTCTTTCTACAAGCCAAGAAATGTGCCATTTTGCTAAATCTATCGACAACCACGAAAACAGAGTCATAACCACGTTGGGTTCTAAGCAATCCAATGAGATGTTCCCAAATATTGTTTGGTATAGGTAATAGGGAATAAAGTTCTTGATTTGAACTAGAGCCCTTTGAAGTTTGGCATATGAATCATCTTTTAACAAAATTGGCAACATCTTTTGTGAGGCCAACAAAATTTAGAGGAAAGGAGTCTTAACGTCTTATCCCTACCAAAATGTCCGGCTAATCCTCCTGAATGGGCTTGTTTTAAAGGTGACTCTGTAAGTGAAGTGTGTGGAGACTATGCTCTTAGGGATTCCATGGAGTCGAACGATTTATGTAAAAAATAAGTTTGCAATATTCAGAGCATCATTAGTCATTTTACAAGCCAAGAAATGTGCCATTTTGCTAAATCTATTGACAACCACGAAAACAGTCATAACCACGTTGGGTTCTAAGCAATCCAATGGATTTTAAGGATAAAATCCATTGAGAGATCTTCCCAAATATTGTTTGGTATGGGTAATAGGGAATAAAGTTTTTGATTTGAACTAAAGTCCTTTGTTAACGTCTTATCCCTACTAAAATGTCTGGCTAATCCTCTTGAATGGGCTACTTTTAAAGGGACTCTCTAAGTGAAGTGTGTGGGATACATAGGGTGTCATTTTTAAAAAGAAAGCTATCGAAAATATGAAAATTGTTGGTTGGAAGGTGATTTGAGCAAGCATATCAAAATATCTTTGAAATTGTGGTCATTAGGGTACAATTCAATTATATGATTAAAAGCTATAATTCCTCTTTGAAGTAGGGTTAGAAGTGTACCTTTACGACTTAGTGCGTCGGCTACTTTGTTAGTGATACCGGGAGTATGTTTAATGAGAAAATCAAACCTTTGGAGGAATTGTATCCATCATGCATGCGACTAATAGATTTCTGAGATTGCAAAAACTTTAAAGAGAAAAATAATCCATTAATAATATAAATTCTTTCAAGATAATGGTCCCATTGTTTTAATGCTCGAACTAAGGAATAAAATTCTTGTTCACTGGTAGACCGTTTTTGGCTAGAAGTGCTTAGTTTTTCAATAAAGAACTCAATGAGGTGTTTATCTTGACTAAGGAAAGCTCCTATTCCTGTGCCAGATGCGTCTACTCGGACCTCGAAAGGTTTTAAAAAATCTGGAAACCCTAGTACTGGAGTTGTACTTAATGCTTTTTTTAGTTCCATGAAGCTTGCAGCTTGTTCATCACTCATGTGGAAAGGTATCTTAGCTTTTAAACAGGCAGTTAATCAGGCAGTTAATGGACTAGCAATGGTACTAACATTTTTTATGAACTTTCTCATCACTCATGTGAAAGGTATCTTAGCTTTTAAACAGGTAGTTAATGGACTAGCAATGGTACTAAATTTTTTTGTGAACTTTCTGTAGAATGAAATCCTAAAACATGGATTCTGCTCTATGGCTCCCTAAATTGCTCTTGTACATTGCAGCATAAGCCTTGGAGCAAATGTTTATCACCATAATCTGCCTCCTATGTTAAGCTAATGGTGAAGACGTTCAGCATTTGTTATTTGATTGTTCTTATTCAAGAAAGTGTTGGTGGAAATTATTCAATTGCTTCAATGTGAATTGGGTCCTCAGGAATTCAGCAAGAGAAAAACATATTAGTCGGTCCTTCTTTTGAGTCTAGATCTCAACTTCCATGGTCAAATACTATTAAAGCTTTGGTTTCTGAGATTTGGTTTGAGCATGATCAACGTGTTTTTCATGATACATCTAAAGATTGGTCAGATAGGTGGGGAACAACCCGTCTTTTAGCTTCTTCTTGGAGTTTACAATCCAAGTTATTTGAAGATTATTCTATTTAGGACATTTGTCTGAATTGGAAGGCCTTTATTTTCTCTATGTAATCAAGCTTATTATTATGATTATACTCTCGATTCCATGTATTTCTTGTTTTTCTAGTATTTCGAATAGGATATGATGAGGGTGCTAAGGGAGTGTCAACTTAGTTGAGATGTCCGGGTGCACCTATTGATCCATATTTACCTATTGGGATATTTTGTTCCTTTGTAATTGAACTTTTTCTCTTTTCATTATAGCATTATATCAATGAAAAGTTTTATTTCCGTTTCAGAAAAAAGAAGCTAACCTAAGAAGCTTTGAATTTCTTTGATTGATTTTGGTTGCAGCCGATCTTTAATGGCTTCAATTTTCCTAGGATCTATGCTAACTCCTCTAGAACTTATTAAGAACCCTAAGAAATATAATTGATGTTGAAGAAAAGAACATTTTTTTTGAGTTAATATATAAATCATTTTCTTTTAGCACTTGAAATATAGTATGTAGATGTTCAATATGAGTGCCACTACAAATTAATATGTCACTGAAGTAGACTGCTACAAACTTTTTTAAGTAAGGTAGCAAAATTTGGTTCATTAGTCTCATAAAGGTGCTTGGAGCGTTTGAAAGGCCAAAAGGCATGACTAACCACTCGAATAATTTGTTTTAAATGCTGTTTTCCATTCATCTCTAGGTCATATTCTTATGTGGTGGTATCCACTTTTGAGATCTATTTGAGAGAAAATTGATGCTCCTCCTAATTGGTCTAACAAATCCGATAATTGTGGGATAGGGAACCTATATTTGATTGTGATTTTGTTAATTGCCATATTATCTACCCAAAGTTGTCGAGAGCCATCTTTCTTTGGTGCAAGTAAAGTTGGTACGGCACATGGGCTAAGACTAGGTTGTATATGCCCTTTCTCTAAAAGGTTGTGTATTTGAGTGTGCAGTGCTTCATATTACTTGGGGCTTATACAGTAGTGGGGCAAATTAGGTAAGGTGCTACCTGGTAACAAATCTATGTGATGTCGTATATTTCTTAGGGGAGGTGAAGACTTAGGTTCTTCTAAAAGGGATGGAAAATCTTTTAGTAAATTAGAAATATGTGGATCTGAGGTTAACCATCATGGGTTGACCTAGTGGTAAAAAAAGAGACATAGTCTCAATAAATGGCTAAGGGGTCATGGGTTCAATCTATGGTGGCTACCTACTTAGGATTTAATATCCTTTGAGTTTCCTTGACACCCAAATGTTACAGGGTCAGACAGGTTGTCTCATGAAATTAGTCGAGGTACACGTAAGCTGGCCCAAATACTCACGGATATAAATGTCATAGTCAGATACTCCAATCAACTTTCGTAACTCCCAAGCCCCTGCATCCCCAAGATTACATCCACTTCCCCAACTCCAATGGAAGGAAACTATCTCGCGGCGTCAACTCACCAATAACTAGCTCTACTAAATTGCAAACTCCTTTTCCTTTTACCGTTGACCTCGAACCTAGAATCACTCCATAATTAGAAGTTTCAATCATTGGCAATTGTAGAAGAGATACTAACCTCTCTGCGATGAAGTTATGAGATGCTCCACAATTAATCAACATAATTACCCACTCATTCTGGATTTTGCCCTTCACCTTCATAGTTCCCGGATTTATTAAACCAACTACTGAATTAATCGATAATTGTGCTACTGTTTGAACCTTCACTACCGCTTTAATCGTCTTCCATTCTACTTGTTCCTCCCCTTGCTCTATATCTTCGATAACTTCCAAATCTTCTTCTTTCTCTGTAACCACCAGAATCCGTAATTCTCTCTGATCTCGGGCCTTACAACAATGTCCTGCCGTATAACGCTTGTCACATCGAAAGCACAATCCCTTCTCCCTTTTAGCTTGACATTCAGCATCCGTCAACCTCTTCGTCGGACCTTCTCGCCGATTTCCCACCATTGAAACTCTTCTTAAAGTTATTGTTCTCATCGGGCTAGTTTCTGCCTATCTTCCTACATCGTTTGTTACTGCTGAAGGATTAGATTTGGGAATATCAGGTGCTTGGGCTTTGCTCGCCGTTTTCATACCCACACCCACATCCATTCGCCCTACTTCATGATTCTCTACTCTTTGGGCCAGTTTCATAATTTGCACTAGCCCAATGGGCTCCCAACACTATACTTCTGCCTTTATCCACGGTATCAGCCCCTTTATAAATATTTCTTCTAACACTTAGTTTGATAACTGCGACAATGGAGCAAAGCAATTTACCGAAAAGATTTCGATATTCTTCTACTATTGATTCCTGTTTAATCGACAAAAATCGGCCGCAAATAGATCCTTTTCTCCCCAATCGAAATCGCACGAACAATTGCTCCTTCAAATTCTTCCAATCCTTGAACGACTCTTGTTCTTCTTGAGCTCGGTAGCAATCTAATGTTGCTCCATCGAAACTAATCACGACAATTGTCATCTTCTTTGATTCCGACAACTTATGAAAATGGAAGTAGCGGTCTGCTCTAAACAACCACGAATTTGGATCAATGCCACTAAACACCGACATTTTGACTTTCTTGAACTTGCTTTGATCTGACACTAATTCTCTGACGTCTGATTTAGCTACATTTGCTAACACATCGACTGTTTCACCTATCGTCTCTCTCGATTCGCTCTTGCTATTGGATTCTTCACTTGCTCCCGTTACAGATTTCTGTCCTCTTGCTAACTCAACAACTATCGTCGCTAACATCATTTGTTGTTTCTTTGCTTGCACTCCAAGGCATTCGATACTCTTGGCCAAGCCAAAGTTTCCTCAATCACCGGCAATTTCTGAATTTCCACACGAATTTCAGAAACTTCCTGATCCAATATCTCCATACGTTCTTCAAATTTCTTCTGTGCCATCTTCCCTAACTTCCCTAGGTTGAATGCTTTGCTACCAATCTAATAGGAAACTGATACTAGAATATTATTCTATATGGAATTAGCCCTTAGGCAAATACAAACACCAAGGAACATGGACAATTTCTCTCTCTCTAGAAGAGCCTACCCCAACATAACCACCCCCCCCCCCCCCCCCCC
>QLSR01000140.1:806750-822436 GCA_031780015.1 Citrullus colocynthis
TTTTTTTTTTTTTTTTTTTTTTTTTTTTTTTTTTTTTTTTTGCCACGTATTCAAGTTGTTTTCATTAAAAAGAAAAGAAAAAGGACTTAGGTGTTCGAAGACAAGTCTTCTTCTTTCGAATCTTTATGTCTTTTAGTGCAACACAATGCCTCTTGGTGATTACAAATCATACTAAATTCTTTTGGACTTGCAGCTTTCTGATGATTATTAAGAATTGCAAGGCTTTCCTTTGTTAGTTTTGTGGGGGAAGAGTAACCTCTGCCCCTTGCCCTTAGGCTCTTCCTTAGTTCATTTCTTATATAAAATAAGATAGTACATTTTAATTGGATAATATATTTTTTTGAAGTTGATTATTAGGTTTTACAGCTCCTGTTTTGAATTGTTAAATGTTCTGGAATTTGCAGAAAGAACATCAAGCCATTGATATTCTTTTAGCAGAGATTGACATATATGAGCTTTTTGCTTTCAAACATTGCAAAGGAAGGAAAGTCAAACTTGCTCTTTGTGAAGGTTATTTCTTTCTTCCTTTAGAATGCAAGCTTGAATATGAACTTTGTATTTTACTTTAATGTGTTTCAAAAGGATGCATGGTGTATAGTTGTTTGATTTCGAAGTGTACAATTTGGTGTTTTTTTGACACAGAACTTGATGAGAGGATGCGGGACTTAAAAAATGAGCTTCAGTCGTTTGATAGTGAAGAATATGATGAAGATCATAAGAGGAAGGCCATAGATGCATTAAAGCGGATGGAGAATTGGAATTTATTTAGTGATACTTACGAGGTAAAGGCCAGACTTTTATAGGTTTTATTATTTTTCACTGTTACGCAACATTTCATGCATTCTTTATTTTGTTTTGAAGAAGTGCTATTGACTCAAGTTGAATGTATACCTTTTTCTCTAATTTCTTGTACCATGCAGGAGTTCCAAAACTACACTGTAGCACGTGATACTTTTCTGGCTCACCTAGGCGCTACTCTCTGGGGGTCAATGAGACATATTATATCACCTTCACTTTCTGACGGGTCATTCCATTATTTTGAGAAAATATCATTTCAATTGTTTTTCATCACACAGGAGGTATGGTTTATAATTCTAAATTTATGGAAGGACCAATGGTATCTATTAATTTTCTCCAAACTCTCTGATGCAGAAAGTTAGACAAATTAAACAATTGCCCGTGGATCTTAAAGCTCTAATGGATGGGCTCTCGTCTTTGTTGTTACCTTCGCAGAAAGCTCTATTTAGTCAGACCATGTATGTCGTTTATCATGTAGTCTTACAATGTATATTCTATATTTTATTTTTATATCTTAAATATAAGATGGGCTTTAGACAATAAATTTTATCATCAAATCTTAAATAGCATTTTTAAAATTATAAAATGGAATTCTTTGGATAGAAAGAACTCAGTGCATTGTTTGTTTGTTTTTTTTAAAAAAAATTATTTATTTATTTATGCGAAACTTCCGTAGTATAAGACCAAAGAAGTTGGTGAGTAACCACAAAAAGTGTGAATTTAAAACACCAAGACGAAGGCTAGACCAAAATAACATCTCAAATATGGTCCAAATTTCTATGTTTTTCTAAACGAGAAACGAAATGTTTCATTGATGAAATGAAAAGAAACTAAATGACTAATCCTCAAGGATATGAACTCCAAAGGGAGAGAAATAACAAAAGCAAAGAAATCTAATGAGCAAAACAAAGCAAACCAAACCAAAGGATCCAAAAGAAACTAAAGAAAGCCAAAGAAAACCAAACACGATGCTAGAAACGGTCAAACTAAACTTCCCTAAAACCAAAAATAAGAAGCAGCAACAACCGAACTTCGAGGCAGCAACAAAGAACCAAAGACCAAAAATAGCTAAACCGAAACTCCATAATCAAAAACAACCAGGAGGCAAACAAAGAGCCTGAAGCCCTGAGAACCAAAATAAAACTCTTCATTAGGCACGAAAGTACTGATCCAAATTCCTTGAGAAAGAAACCAATGATAGAAAACTGCGAGAAATATTATTAAGCCCATCCACTGATGTTGTCAACAACGATAGGAATTTCACGCAACTCAAGGCCACAAGCTGCAACGAGAGAACCAAGTTGCTAGGCCTCCACTTATAAATACTTGTGTTAGGAGGGATAGAAAAAGGAATTCACCCACTTAAGAGGGTCAAATGTTGGTGGACTATTTTTTTTGAAAAGGAAACAATCTCTTTCATTGATACAATGAAGTGAGATAGAATCTCAATGTACAATAATTGAAACTAAAATGAAGTAAAACCTATGGATCAGGGAGTGCATTCGGGCATCTCAACTAGGTTGACACCCCCTTAGCACTCTCATCATCCCTACAACTAAAACAAGAGAAGGACAAGCAGAATACAATTAGAAATGATCAAAACAGTTCTCAGAAGCAAGTTAAGCCAACAGCCTAAATACAAAGGCCAAAACAAATTTGTGCAATCTGGAAAATAAATAAGTAAATAACCTGCAGAAACTAAAAATGATGAGTAGCTGACGGGGGCCTAATGGTCACTTGACATGAAAGCTTGCCAATTGAGGCTAATATCTTGGATGGAGTAGTCCGCAAAAACCTTAGAAAGGGAGCACCAAGAGGAGACATTTAAACGAGTTGATTCAAACCGACTAAACCACAGAGTTTTCTTATCATGGAAGACTCTTTGTTTTCTTTCCAACCATAAATCTGTTAGTAAAGATTTCACTGCGTTCGTCCATGGCAAATTGAACTCTTTTTGAACATGTGGGTGGGACTATATATAGTAAGCTTAATTGTATTTTGTGTTTATGCTTACTTTTGGGAACTTATTGTAATCTGTGGGAGAGTACCACCCTCTCGAAAGGTGGCTTGTATTTTGTTGCTTATTATATCAGTAAATTAGTGATCCCCTTTGGAGGGATCCTCACACAAGTTTGCTCCACATAACTCATGCTGACCTTAGAATCAGCATTTGAAGCATCAAATCCAAATGGAGAAATAATAGAAGCTGAAGGATCTATTGGTGAATGAATGACTCCTTTAGTGAATAAAGGATTAGACAAATCCTTAGAGATGACTTGTTGGCTGCTAAAAATGCGACTGGAGACCAAGAAGAAGATCGAGGAAATCACAAGATTTACCTTGAATTTTGATGGAAGTAAGAATAAAACCACAAGAATTCTTCCTTACCTGGATAAAGGCAGGACTACAATCCAAAACATATAGGGTTTCAGAAGCAACGGTAACCAGACGATGATCCAAAACATATAGGGTTTTAGAAGCAACTGTAACCAGACCCGAAAACACGCACTAATTGCTTTAAAAGTCTAGAATTTTCAAAAGTGCAATGGTAAGTTCTTAAATATGAGTCCATGCAGCTCTTGGCAAATATAAAGCCCCTGGCCCCGATGGTTTTACAACTAGAATTTTTCTTGGAATGTTGGCATATGCTCAAGAACATTTTTCAAAAATTGTTCAATGAATTCCACTTAAATGGAAAACTGCTTGCATCAAGGAAAATTTCATATGCCTCATTCAAAAGAAAGCTGATTGCCTTCGTGTCAAAGGCCAATAAGCCTCACCACATCCTCCTACAAAGTTATTACTAAGGTTTTAGCACAAAGATTGAAGGTCATGCCTTCATTGATTTCCAGCTATCAAAGTGCCTTCATAAGAGGAGGAAGAAAAATTCTTGATCCGGTGCTTATAGCAAATGAGGCAGTTGAGGATTATCGGGCAAAAAAGAAGAAGGGATGGATACTCAAATTGGATATGGAAAAAGTTTTTGATGAGTAGACTGGAATTTTCTGGAAAACATTCTTACTCTTATGGGATTTCTTCCAAAATGGGTAGAATGGATAAGAGGTTGCATTCGAAATCCAAAATATTCAGTCTATATTAATGGAAGGCCTAGAAGTTGCATTTTAGCCTCTAGAGGGATACATCAAGGAGATCCACTCTCACCATTTTTGTTCCTTATTGTTAGTGAGGTTCTTAGTATGTTTATCTCCCAAACACATGAGAAGGGGCTGTTTGAAGGATTTTTGATGAAGTTCATCTCTTCATTCTACAATTTGCAGGTGTTACTCTTTTGTTTTGCAAATATGATGATTCAATGTTGGATTTACTTATACCACAGTTGGCTTTTATGAATGGTGCTTGGGGCAGAAAGTAAATTGGGAGAAATCAGCTCTTTACAGAGTCAATATTGATGAATCTATGCTGCTTTCTACTGCTGGTCGTTTAGGTTGTAAGGCTGGATCTCTTCCATTTGCATATTTGGGGCTGCCTCTAGGGAGATGTCCAAAAAAACATGCATTTTGGCAGCCTATTATCGACCAAATCGATTTGAAGCTTGATCGTGGGAAGAGATACAATCTGTCTCGAGCGGGCCGATTAACACTTTGTAATGCTGTTTTGGCAAACCTTCCAACCTACTACATGTCCATTTTCCAAATGCCTAGTTCGGTCATTGCTGATATAGAAAAAACTATGTGTAATCTTTTCTGGGAAGGGCAAAGTGGCAGCAAGATAAATTGATCTTGTGAAATGGGATATAACTTCAAAAGCTCTGTCAGATGGTGTTCTTGGGGTTGGAAATCTGAAAAACATAAATGTGGCGTTGCTTTTCAAATGGAATTGGAGGTTTTTGAAAGAACCTGATGCATTTTGGTGCAAAATTGTGCAAAGTATTCAGGGTATTGACACGTATCATTGGCACACAGTTGGAAAATATGGTTTGAGTTTACGCTGCCCATGGATTAGTATCTCTAAAATCTCGAACAATTTTAATAATTTTGCAGCATACAAGTTGGGAAATGGGAGGAATATATCCTTTTGGAGTGACTCTTGGTGCATGGATCAGCCATTCAAGTTGTCTTTCCCTCATCTATTTCGGTAGCCTCCACCCATAATGATGCCGTAAATGCCCACTGGGATCCAGCAACTTCCTCATGGAGTTTTTCTTTTCATCGGCCTTTAGAAGAAGAGGAAATATCAGAATTCCAGCAGCTGCTAATTAGTTTGGAAGGTAAGAGATTATCTCATACTCCCGATGCAAGGATTTGGTCTTTGGAATCCTCTGGAAAGTTCTCTGTCAAATCTCTTTCCAAACATTTAATTGCTTCCTTTCCTTTATATAAGGTTATTTTTCAAGCTTTATGGTCTTTGGAATCCTCAGTATTTTGTTGTATTTTCCACTGGGATATGATGAGAATGCTAAGGTTGTGTTAACCTAGTTGAGATAGCCCGGTGCATCTCCTGACCCATAGTTCTATTTGGGTTGTACAATTCCTATGTCTCTTTGTACTTGTAGCACTAGCCTCTTTTCATTATATCAATGAAAAGCTTGTTTCCGTTTCAAAAGGAAAAAAAAAAAAAAAAATTGAGTCTATGCACTATAGCCTACACAAAATTTAGGGTTGCTATGTTTTGCCACAACCCAACTTTCAAGTTTTAAATGAAAAGGCCCAATGCACATCCATTTCCCATTACTGCCAAGTCCCCCAAGAATAATTGCAATAAAGCTTTATCAACCATAAAGTGGGTTGAGCACAAAAGGAACGTTCAAGTGATCCTCAATGACTTCCTTAATTTCCTTCTAGTCATTACACGTATCCAACGTGGGGATTACCATGAGAGAACTCCCATCCAAATCAATAACTTATCTTTTTGAATTGAATGAGAACTTGGAACACTTAGACAGGGCAACACTTTTGGAGGATCACTTGACTTTTCTTTTTGAAACGGAAACAAGACTATTGATTGATATAATAAAGGAGTCTAATGCTCAACGTATATGAGAGGATACAAGAATACAACTACAAACATGCCAAAACAAGACTAGAACCAAATTACATCATAAAGACCAAAAAATAAAACCGTCCAATTAAACACATAACCCAAGAGAAATCCAAATTCCAAAAGACTTAAACTCGAATAAGCCTGGAACAAAAAGAAGAAAAGCTTCCACCACAATATCTTGCAAAGGTTGAACTTGAGAATGACGAAGAATCCACTAAGCATGATTGATGAAAAAACAAATCCAAAGAAGAAGAGAACAGTTTCAAATAAGCTTTGAAGAAGAAAAGCTCCATATTAGCTGGGACATGAATCAAACTCCAATCACATAATCAAACACTTTAAACCAAATTAATCAAAACACGTAGCTTCAGAAGAACAACCGCATAACTCTTCTGGATATAGAAAAAACTAAGAATCCAATTTCAGAAAAATTAAAGGGGATTGTGATGAATTACCCTGTTGAGCTTCAAACCGCAAGCTTTGATTAGGGGAAAACTTTTAAGGTAGTGAATTGTAACCCCTTTAAAAAGCAGCTTCCCAAGACTTTTCAATATTGCCTTGTTCCCTAAAGGCTCGGTGGTAGACCATTGGGACGTTGCCTCATGCTCTTAGTCCATTAGTTTTCGAGACTTTAGAAGGAAGAAGAGATAATGGACTTCCAAATTTTACTGGGGTAGATTTCAGCAAGAAAGCCTTGAGAACTTTGATAAAAAGGAGTGGTCATTGGAATCCTCAAGGAAGTTTTTAGTAAAATCACTTTTAGCACATTTATCTCCATCTTAACCTACGATAAAAGGCTTTTTAATGCCTTGTGGAAGACAAAAAACCCTCGAAGAGTGAACATCTTAGTATGGATATTGTTGTTTGGACATTTAAATTGCTCATCAACTTTGCAACACAAGATTCCGTCACAGTGCTTATCCCCTTTGCCCCCTTTGTGAAAGAGAAGGAGAAGACATGCTACATGTTTTCTTTCGGTGCCTCTATGTCATGAATTGTTGGTGGAAGATATTCTCCATTTTCGAGGTGGATTGGGTATTTGGCAATGATTTTCGAGAAAATACTCAACAAGTGCTGATTGGGCCTTCACTTAAAAAAGGACCAAGGTTGATTTGGGCAAACACAATAAAGGCATTATTAGTGGAAATTTGGTTTGAGAGGAACCAAAGGCTATTTCAAGACAAAAAATCAAGTTGGTCAAACCGAGTTCACTTTACTAAATGCCTCTTCTTGGTGGTGCCCTTTATCGAAAGAGTTTGAAGACCTCCCCACTCAAGTTCTTTGTCAAAATTGGAAGGCTTTTATTTTTCCAGCTCCTTAGTTTTAGAGGAACTCATGTATTTTCTGATTTTAGTTATCTCTAGAGTACTTTTGTTCTCTCCCCCATTGTATTCAGGGTTATATTTGGGTTGCCCTATTGGTTCTCTTTGTACTCTACTATGCATAGTTCAAGCTTGGCATTTGTTTGGAAATGATGAGAGTGCTATGGGGGTGTCAACCTAGTTGAGATGTCCGGGTGCATTCCCTTATCTGTTCTTAAGTATTTCTCATTAGTTTCATCTCTTGTACTATGGGATTTCATTCAATTCATTATATCAATGAAAGAGATCGGATCCTTAAAAAAAAAAAAAAAATGGAGAACTTACAAGAAAGCATTTGTGGTGACTGTTTGAAGGTAGGAGTTTGAAATAGATCTGCAGCTTCTTTCTTGAAAATAGTATCTTTCTGTTTTGAGGCTGAATTTAGAGCCAAAATTTCCGGTTCTTCACTACTAACACTCGCCGAAGAGTCGTCATCAAAATCTTCCTCTAACACTTAATTTTTTGGACTTGCAATGGATGGAACTTCCTTCGTTAAATTGAATTTTCCATTTGGAACTGGAATATTCGTTCTAGTGATAGCATGGTTGGAGCAAGAAATCTGGAGCTGTTTCCTAATTATTGCTGGAACTTGGGCAAAAGTGCAGCAAACTTCAATTACATAAGGATTAAAATCAGCATCCTTTGATAAAAATGTAGCCCCACGTTTGCAAGAATAATATTTTTGATAAGAAGGCATGAAGGTAGGTCCTTTTAATTTTCGATGAGGAGTTTTGAGAGCTTGAGAAATCTACTCCATTAAGAGGTAACGGAAGATTTTTTATTTTTATCCAACCACCACAACTCTTGATAACTTCCATTTTGGAATGAAGCCAATTGGACCAAATTCTCGATTTTGAGGTGTAAATTGTCAAAGACATTCCATTTTCTTATGAACATATGTGACGTGAGAACTTTGCCTCCTAAGATCAAAGCCTTGTTATCCATGAATAGATTAATTGATAAAGGAATCTGAAAAAGATCTTCAAGAACCAATTTTATCTTCATATGTGCTTTCATTCTAGTGACTACCAAGATGGAATCAAGCTTAAAATTCACTACCTCCTCCGTTCGAACCCAAACGGAGAATTTTTTAATACAAGACTCATCCAAGGCAACACTTGACGACAAGATTGATGGACTGGAAGGATCCTTTAAAATGGAGATATGAATGATTGGGCGGTAGATAAGTGGTGGACGGACGATAGAGGTGCAGCAGACAAACGACAGGTGAGTGACTGGAAACGGGCGCGAAGGAGGCCAACGAGGGAACATGATGCAGATGTGCAACAATGGACTTGATCAAACGTCTAATGAATAAAGGGGTGGAGAACAGTGCAGGATGGCTGGGGAGAGTTAGGTTTTTAGGTAGAGTTAGGGTTTTTAGGATGGCTGGGAAGAGAGACGGGAGCATGCCTGTTTGGAATATGTATAAAAAGACTTCATGTATGGTCCAAATTTTTTTGTGAAATTGAAAATTCTCTTTGTCCAAATGATCCCATGATTCCTTTCTGAATAGCTAACCAAAGCACCAACTTCTATTCCATCTGGAAGTTTAAGAGGAACTTAACCAAGAATAACCGAACTCCATCCAGCTTCCAACTCCTAAACTCAGGCTGTTCAACTAATTGTTTTCCCTTCCAGATAAAGCAACAATGTTGCCCGTTCTTCAATCTCCTTGTCCTAACATGGTCAACTGTAGATGGTCACCCGTTGCCAGGGATAGACGTCAAGCACACCCAGTGCTTCATGCAATAGTAAGCTCTCTTGCCCATTGCCATGGGAAATTGTTGGGTACTCTCTTTTTTTATTTTATTTGTTTATTATTTTTAAAGGAAACAAGGCTTTTCATCGATGAAATGAAAGAGTCTAATGATCAAAGTACAGTGTAGCAAAATTGCTAGGCTAACCTTAAAAATGTTGGTTCGTACATAACAGTTCATTTTAACACATTCAGTTCATGTGTCTTACATAGTGTTATGAATGAGCTTTTTTTCATTTTGAGTTCATGGATATTGTTAATTTGAAATGTTCACTTGTCTTCTTTTTATTTTGTTTTATTTAAATCTATCCTTGTATTTCATATCCTGCCATGAGATTTTTACTATCTGTAATGTGATGGTCTTCTCTTCTTTTGGAATTATAGTTCCTGTGGTATTTGTATACATGTATTGTAGGTTACCACTCTCAGAGGATCCTGCTTTGGCGATGGCCTTCTCTGTGGCACGACGTGCAGCAGCTGTTCCGCTCTTGCTTGTTAATGGAACATATCGGAAAACAATTCGTACCTATCTCGATTCATCTATACTCCAGTATCAATTGCAGAGATTGGATCATTCCCTTAAAGGTTTTGGGCCACGTTTAATTTTTATATGTATGTATGTATGTGTGTGTGCATGCATGCATGTGTGTGTATATATTTCTTATTGGATTTCATGATTTCGACTGTAAGTCTTTCCAAACATCTGTTCATATTTTGAAGCACATCTTTAAGGCTTGACACTTCCTTTTCCATTCTTTCCATTCTTTCTTCAAGTTATTTTGGGCCTTTTTCTATCTTCTCTCGGGATTAACATGCTTTGATACCAATTTGAAAGGCATCTCTTACAAATTACTCAAAGAATCCTCCAAGCAAACTAAACAATTCCTGAAAACAATTCAATGATATTAAAAAATTCAACTAAATGGTAGTCTCAGAATTATAGATAAAAGCAATCAAAGGTGAACGAAAATACAAATAAGCAAGGAACGAGGTAACTCGGTTATTCGAGAGAATCGGTACCCTCCCGCTCAAGCATTCAACTTCTACTCAAAACCTGAAAACTCTTCCCTCCTGCCAAACCCCTTTTGTGGTCCCCACCAGAGGCACACGCCACAACCACTTTCCTCTAACCAACTGAATTATGTGCAAGTCCCCTTTTGACCCTCCTTTCAAAAGTAGGAATAAATAAACAACCAATGCGATGAGGGTCTCTCGTGCAAGTTTCTTGATTTTCGAAATTACTGATGGGTTTTCCATTAATACCCTATGTTAATTAATTGAAGCCAAAAAAATGGTAAGTCTACCATCCATATAGAAAATTGAATCTAAGAACCCTTGTTAATTAATGGCAAACGTAGGCTTTCTGGAAGTCAACTTTGAGGATTACCCCCCACACCAATTTTTAATTCTCACCTCATCGAGTCCTTTTACAATGAGAATCACATCCAAACATGTGTGTGTGTATGGCAAAGGTAACTTGACTATCAAGGATCAAGAATGTTACGTAGGGGGATTTTAATATCAAATTTATGTCATCAGGAATGCACTAAAGTCTTGGTGGCCACCCTTAAGATTTAATATCCTATGGGTTTTCTTGGAAACTAAATATAGTAAGTCAGGAGTTGTCCTATAAGAACTGGACAAATGTCGAAAAAAAAGGACCAAGTACACTACATGTATTTTTTCAATACATTGTACTTTTAGGGTTAAAAGACTCAAGTTTGATAGCGTGCTTAAAAGGGTTTTGTCTTTTTTATATTGCAGGAACAAATGCTCCTCATAGTTCTACACTGGAAGTTCCAATATTTTGGTTCATTCATACAGAACCCTTATTAGTCGACAAACATTATCAGGCAAAGGCACTCTCCGACATGGTTATTGTAGTACAGTCAGATATTTCATCCTGGGAAAGCCATTTGCAGTGCAATGGGAAATCACTTATATGGGATATGAGGTTAGTTCAAGCATCTTTACTTTTCTTGTGAACTATGATGTTTGGACTTTGAAAATATGATGGAATTGTATAACTTCCAGAGTTCGGTGGTTTCCCATCATTCTAGTTGCTGGGCTCGTTTGAATGAATTATTACTTGCCTCGGGTTGGGTGTCAAGTGCATGCCATTTTACTCCCTATTTTCCTATCTTCTCCCCTTTTTTATAGAGTTTCCATATCTGTCCCTCTCTCATTCTATCTATATATTCATTTATTTTTATGAATAAACAAACTTTCATTGTGAAAAAATGAAAGAATACATGGCCAATGGCCATAGGGGATCGGTTGGTCAACATCAATTTTGGGATCAAACTGGTGTTGACCACTGACATGTCGGGTTTCAGCAGTCTTGGTTGGTTTTGAAGAGGCTATATATGTTGATTGACTAGCCACACTGATGGTCGTCAGGTTTGGCCGGTTTGTGAATTTGGAAAGAATGAAGAAAAGGAGAAGAAAAAGAGAAGGAAGAAAGAAAAATGGAAAAAACAAGGAGAGAATAAGGAAGAGGAAAGAGGGAGAAATGGAGAAGAACCGTGAGAAATATTTTTTTCCCCCAATAATAATTGTACAAACCTTTGGAAGGGAAGGTGCTATTGCAACAACATTAATGCTGTTGCAGTAGCTTTGCTGTGCGTTTGCTGTTGGTAGTTCTAAAACGACTTGGCCATCATTGTCTCTCTGCAACCCTTATGTTTAACCTGGCTCAAGTGAAACTCCTCGAAGAAACAATTTCATTCATCATGGGCTAAATCATAGCTCCAGAGATCTTTCTTAAGTTCTGTTGATGGTTTGATTCTTTATTCTAGATTGGTGAAAATGATCAAGTAGATTAGT
The DNA here is from genome assembly GCA_031780015.1 of Citrullus colocynthis. Lineage (NCBI taxonomy): Eukaryota > Viridiplantae > Streptophyta > Magnoliopsida > Cucurbitales > Cucurbitaceae > Citrullus > Citrullus colocynthis. The sequence goes on from QLSR01000140.1 coordinate 818,496, forward strand.
CACCCATAATTTTGGCCAAATTCTTTCCTTTGATTGAAAAATGTGGTTTGCAGTTGAAATCAATACCACCTCATTCTTCTTTAGTGAAACCAAAATGTGATCGAGGGAGACAAAAACTCTTCATATTTCTACTGTGTTATGGCTGCTAAATGGAGAAAAAATACGATTGTGGAAATCCTGGATAGATTTGGGCAAAGCTTACTTACCGATGGTAATATTGAAGGATAACTTGTTGACTTAAGCAAGGGTTTATATAAAAAGAAAGATGGCTTGAGATCCATCCCTCTTGACATTGATTGAAGTTGGAGCCCTATTACCATTGAACAAAGTGATATTTTAGAGCTTTCATTGTTGGTGGAAGATATTCTCCTTATGTTTAACAAGTTGGGTACAAAAAACAAACCCCTTGGGCCGGATGGATACACTTCTGAATTTTTTTTAAAAAATATTTGAACAAGATGATATTAAAATGTTTGTTCAAGGGTTTTTAAAATAATGCTATAATTAATGTCATCTTTAAAGAGCTACATTTGCCTCATCTTGAAAAAAATGGATGCTAAATCAGTCAGGGAGTACAAACCTATTAGCCTCACCTCATGATTTTACTGCAAGGATCCTATCGGAAAGATTGAAAAAGGTGTTATTCTCTATAAATAGGAGACTCCTCTCATGTAGTCTTTACACTTAAGATTGATAATAAAGATTTGTAAGCTTGGTTCTCGGAGGATTCTCTCCTTAGTCATGCATAGGCTACATCAATTTGGTATTAGAGCATCGCCAAGGCCAATGTTGAATCTGCTGGTGGAAGATCGAAAAATACTTGGCAACAACAATCGTAAGAGGGATCTTTGTGAGTTGTGCTCATTGTCGAACAGCACACATCTAGTTACAAGGGAACCCTTTAGAGAAGAAATTTGAAGAATCATTGAAAATGGAGTATGCTAGGACATTCAAAATCAGAAAACACTCTTTTGGTTACAAAGCACAACCATAAAAGACTGAAACCTATTCAAGGAAACCCATTAATCAACCATTAGAGTGTTATGTAGTACTAAAGTTACTTTCACCCATTAGCTTAAGTTTTTTGGTCAATTGATAATTTAACATGACATTAGAGCAGGAGGTCCAGGAGGTCATGTGTTCAAATTCCTATAGTGTTATTTCCTCCCCAACTAATATTGATTTCTACTTGTTGGATCTTCTACATATTTCAAGCCAACAAGTGAAGGGAAGTGTTAGAGTGTTGATATAATATTAAATTTACTTTTACCCATCAACTTAAGCTTTTGGTCAGTCCGCAATTTAACTTACACCAATTTCCAATTATGAGGTTGAAATATACTCATGAACACACAATTTCTGCATCAGTCCTAAAGCATTGGAGGAAATGAGAGTAGTATGTGTGGCCAAAATCCAACATATATTTGGAAGAATGACTTAGAATATAGATAAACTTTCAGATCATTAGCAACAGTACGAAAAAGAAATAATCTTGTATAGTGTGGAAAAGATCCAAGAAATACCGATGTAGCCTAAATGATAGCAAAAGAGAAATCTCCAAGAATAAAATCAAAATCTTTATTATTAATCAAAAGTTATCAAAACAAGAATACAATCCATCTATTTATAGAGAAGTGTAAAGCAAACTAATCCTAATCTTTATCCATCAATGAAACTAATCCTTAACCTAATCAATTAAGGACTTAACCAAGATACTCTACTTTACCCTAATCCTACTACATCAAATACCCTAGGAAACATAGTCAAATTTCAAGTATGAAGAAGAAGAGAAAATGGAGATGCACCCAAAGATGTTGCGTGCAAAGTAGCCTGGAGACGAGAAGAAAAATCAATTGAAGAAGGTGATACAAAATCAGACTATAATGTAGGCGATTTGAGTAGAGAAAACAAAATCAAAGAAAGAGATGTAGATCATGAGTTCTACCCAACCATTGTGCAATTTGATTATAAGAAATTAGGTGCAGTCACATGTGTTAAAGGAGATGAAAAAACCCACAACCTAATTGAAGAAGTAGAAGTTGTTGAATGTGAAGGAGCGAACACAAAATGTTTTGATGGTGTTTGAAATGCTAATCTAGGAGGAGTTGCTTGTGAAGATGTTGATACTTAATTGGGCATGAAGAACTGTTCTTGTAGAAATCGAGGGAAGACGATGATGATCCAAGTGATGGAGGAATCGAAAATAGATATGTAGTTTTTTTTTTTTTTTTTTTTTGTAAATATCCGGGAGTGTTCGGGCTAGCTTACGCGCACCTCAACTAATCTCACGGGGCAACCCGTCTGACCCTACAACATTTGGGTGTCAAGGAAACTTGTAGAATATTGAATCCTAGGTAAGTGGTCACCATGGATTGAACCATAGTCTCTCCTTTATCAAGGTCATGCCTCGTATTTACCACTAGGCTAAGCCATCATGGTTAAAACAGATGTTTAGTTGAAAAAGAAAAAGGAGAAAACGAAGAGAATGACTGCTCCTGTGTGGAAGAAAATGGTGTTGATCGTGCATTCTTTTTTGACCCGACAACTGCCCTACCTGACCCGAATTAAAATTTTTTAAAACATCAAGGATTAACTTGGAAAAATACTCAAAACATTAGACTATTTTTTTTGTTCAAAGGATCCATTAATTAGGATGGAGAATTATAGTTAGAAAAGGGGAGGAAAATGTAGTTTGTGTTTTATTCTATTTTGAAACAGAAAACTAATAATATAATCCTTTTGCTAACCCGTGCATAATGCAGTTGGTTTAGGCAACACTCAAATATGAAGCCAAATGTTCAAATTCTCCATACGTGGTTGAACTAAAAAAAATATTGTAGTCCTTTATTTTTCTATTTGGATCAATATGCATGATTGTGTACTAGGATAATAAACAGAAAATGCTTTCTCTGTCACTTATGGCATTTTGTAGATTACCATATGGTTTATTTAGTTGTTGAGGTAAAAGTGTGGAACCCAAACTTGTGGTAATCATCAGTGACACCATAATACAACTATACAAGTGCTAAACATGTGGAAGACATTTCAATACGATCATCTTAGGAGTGCTTCTTGCTTCAAAGTTTGCTTTTCTTTTCTGTTCTCAACCCTTTTTTTTATTTTTTGTAAATGAAATGTGACAACAGTTTCCAGTTTGGTTGGGCTATTCAGAAGTTTTCCCCCAATTGTTTTGTCCACTTGTGGTGTTTGTTTACTTTGACGAGTTCTGCTTAGGAAGAATTCTTCAAGCCTTTCAAGATTAGTTGCTATTTGGATTTTTAGTTTGAGATTGATCAAAGTTTTGTCTTCTCTTTTTGGTTATATTTGGCCATAATGGTTGTAATTGCTGTATTTATTATTATTTTTTTTTTCATTTTGTTTCATTGTATCTTGAGCGCTATTCACTTTTCATTTAATCAATGAAAAGTCTTGTTTCCTTTTAGAAAAAATGAACAGCTTCATTTTCAATAAATATGGTTTACCACTTGTTTTAGCAGTTAACCTTAAAGGCTTCTGTCATCAGGAATTATCTTAGAATATTAATTGTTTGTTTCTTCTTATACCTTTCAATACGTAGGAAGCCAATCAAAGCTGCTCTTTCTGCTACTGCAGAACATCTTTCCGGTCTGCTCCCTCTCCATCTTGCATACAGTCCATCCCATGATACAGCAGTTGAGGTACCATAGTGAAATCCTTTGGGTTGGAGTGATGTAGGCAAAATTAGTAGATATTTGTTGTTATACTTTCAGTTGTTTTCTGTTATTAGTTTGGTTTGTTTTAGAGGTTATGCTCAGTTGTTGATTAGGTAGTTATGAGCCGCATGCCTCTTGCTTGAGTCCTATAAATAGGTTGTGTCTCCAAGAAGTGTCTTCACCATGGAGTAACCATACTTTTTTTTTTTTTTTTTTAAACTGATTTCCATAATTTTGGGTACACAAGCT
>QLSR01000140.1:822787-843589 GCA_031780015.1 Citrullus colocynthis
TTTTTTTTTTTTTTTTTTTTTTTTTTTTTTTTGGAAAAACTTTTGATGGGTTTACATTCTGATTCCACTCTTCTTTATAAATTACATCTCAAAATATCTAACTGGATTTTGTCCAATTTGATGGTGTAGTCTACTTTCTTTACCTTCTCGAAGTCCTCATTCCAATTATGTATCCTTTTAAATCTCTTTGTCAAACTCAATTAGTTTTTTCTACCATTGAATTTTAAACTAAGGTTAGCATGAGTAGTGAGGAGGTCAAAGAGCAGTTAGTTGATATCAAGATCGATGATCTTCCTGATGTGGATCTTTAGAAGAAGCTTTTGAATATCTTTTTGCAGTTGATGATAGGAAGATTTTAATTGAGATTTTGCAATCAGCAACATCAGTGGATAAGTTTTCTTCAATTCCTCACAATTTTCATTCTTTACTTGAGGTTTGTGATTTATAGATGAAAGAGATTAGGCCTCTATCACCATAAATTAATATTTAATTGTGCCCTAAAAATGAGTTCTTGGTTTTTCAGAGGGAAATCAGTTTGAAGATCTTTTTCAATGTCTTTTTGTCGTACGTACCTATTCTGTTAATGCACCTGTTGAAACCTGCAGGGTTCTTATTTTGTTTGTTTGGAAGACCCTTGTTCTCTAGTTTCCCTTGTTTTCTCCATTCTTAGCTTTGAGAGTTTTGGGTTCTTGGCCTTTACTTTGGTATTTTGTTTTCATTGCAAATTCACTTGTTGTACTTCTTTTTGAGTGTTAGTCTCTTTTTTTATATCAATAAATCTTCTCGTTTCTTGTTAAAAAAAAGAATTTTTTTAGTAAAATACGTCAAACTAATCTTTTAAGCATATAAATGCATATACTCATTGATTTTAGATTTCCTTGTACAAAAATGATTTGTACTTTGAAAAATGTATATTTTAATAAACATGTCCTTTTCGTGTTCATGTCTTAAATTTTGAAAAAATTATGTGTTGGTATCCATGCCACGTCGTGTCTCTATCCGTGTTCGTGCTTCTTAGGGTACAAATTGGGTATTCTTAGAGCAATTGTTTTGGTTGTGTTTTAGGTAATGCCTAGAAATGGTTGCTTTCCATGTTCACTTTCATGTGTTCTTGTATGTTTCTTATTAAAAGGATTTATGAGTTTGAGTTCTTTGTACTCCATGGTTTCTTTAAATATAAATAGCATCTGAATGCGAACATTCTGTTAAATATAATTACTAACTAGGTGTATATCGCATCTATTGCAACCACTTTTTTAATATTATAGGATTGGATATGGTCAGTAGGCTGCAACCCGTTTTCCATTACTTCCCGTGGATGGCATGTTTCTCAGTTTCAGTCTGATACCATTGCTCGGAGTTATATCATCACAGCCCTTGAAGAATCAATACAGCGAGTCAATTCAGCTATTCATCTTTTACTGATGGAGCGTACCAGTATCCTTGCCTAGAAACACAGTTTGGCTCTTGGAATACAAATGTTAAAATGCCTTATCACCACCTTACTAAGTTTTTTTTTTCTTGCTCGCTTATGCACTGTTATTGTTTTAACCTAAAGCTCTGTGGGAGTAAAGCCTTTACAAAAAAATAGCTGAAAAGTCCTTCAAGCTCTTCCTGTCACAGGAGCGTGAGCTTGTAAAAAAGCATCAGTATGTTGTTAGCCTCTGGAGAAGAGTAAGTGCCTTAAATTCTCCAAAACTTGCAGTGGTTCTAACATTCTTCCTGCTTTACGAACAACTGAGTTCATGATTGTGTATAATCTCTATATTCTCAGATCTCAACCGTTTCTGGAGAGTTGCGGTATATTGATGCAGTCAGATTGTTGCACACCCTAAATGAGGCATCTAAAGGGTCAGGCTCTTCAAATCATTGCTTTTATTTTATGCAAACGTTTACTATATAAATGTTTCTTTTAACCTTCAAACTACGTTTCATAATGATTGAAAAGTATATTAGGATTGTTTCGTAATAACTTGTATATGATATGAAATAGTATGCCAACACAAATAAATTTTGGTGTCATTTACTGAACACCCAACACTTTGTATGCAACTCACTGTTATGTGAATGTAAAGAAATTTCTCTTAGGGGTGTTTGCCTACTGACTTCATAAGTCAGTGTTGAATAACCCAACTCCACCAACTCCAGTAGTGTTCACTATTGAAGTTTGCACATTTATCGAAGAACTCTAACTTCCCATTTTTTTCTCTCTCCCCCTCTAATGTTTCCTAGCTCCACACTAAACAACTCTGCACCCCAAATATAGACTTCCTAACTCTAACAGATTAACTCCAGACTTCATAACTCAACTCATCTCCTTAAACACCCCCTTAATATTTTTTATTTGGTATGCAACAGAAGGCAAGATACTCATATTTGTATCAATCAGCTTCTGCTTTATTTATGGCATTTGTTAAGATTTCTTCAAGCAAACAAGTCCCAATAAAAGCAACAAAGGATAGGTAAGTTCTTCTTCTCTCTCCTCTCTCCTCCCACCTCCCTCCCCTTCTGGCTTATCTTTTCCCCTTCTCCAGCGACACCGGGTAAACCACTCCATTTTTTTTGGCGATTGGAATTTTGTCTTGCAAAAATGGAAATCATAAGCTATAAGGTGAATGGATCCTTTTTCTGCATCTGGTTTGAGCTCAGATAGTTTTATGTTGAGGACATGGAAAACAATAAGGTCCTTTTTAACATTTGAAGCCCAATCAACAGTCGCTTGGTCCCACAATGAATGTTTTATTTTTTATTTGGTATGCAACAGAAGGCAAGATACTCATATTTGTATCAATCAGCTTCTGCTTTATTTATGGCATTTGTTAAGATTTCTTCAAGCAAACAAGTCCCAATAAAAGCAACAAAGGATAGGTAAGTTCTTCTTCTCTCTCCTCTCTCCTCCCACCTCCCTCCCCTTCTGGCTTATCTTTTCCCCTTCTCCAGCGACACCGGGTAAACCACTCCATTTTTTTTGGCGATTGGAATTTTGTCTTGCAAAAATGGAAATCATAAGCTATAAGGTGAATGGATCCTTTTTCTGCATCTGGTTTGAGCTCAGATAGTTTTATGTTGAGGACATGGAAAACAATAAGGTCCTTTTTAACATTTGAAGCCCAATCAACAGTCGCTTGGTCCCACAATGAATGTTTTATTTTTTATTTGGTATGCAACAGAAGGCAAGATACTCATATTTGTATCAAGCAGCTTCTGCTTTATTTATGGCATTTGTTAAGATTTCTTCAAGCAACAAGTCCCAATAAAAGCAACAAAGGATAGGTAAGTTCGTCTTCTCTCTCCTCTCTCCTCCCACCTCCCTCCCCTTCTGGCTTATCTTTCCCCCTTCTCCAGCGACACCGGGTAAACCACTCCATTTTTTTTGGCGATTGGAATTTTGTCTTGCAAAAATGGAAATCATAAGCTATAAGGTGAATGGATCCTTTTTCTGCATCTGGTTTGAGCTCAGATAGTTTTATGTTGAGGACATAGAAAACAATAAGGTCCTTTTTAACATTTGAAGCCCAATCAACAGTCGCTTGGTCCCACAATGAATGTTTTATCAAGCTTAAGCTCCAAAAATAACAGCTCGACATCCTCTGTCCCCTCAAAATCGATCGCATCCTCCTCAAATGTCTATGTTCACACACAGCCATTTTTGAAGACAGCCCTGTTCGAAGAAGTCAGTAATCCAATCAAAATCTCATAGAAGTTCTCCTGCCTCCTAAAGCCATTCCCTAAGCATTTTGCTAGAAAAAAGAGAGGTACCTTCAAGATCAGCATAACGACAACAATCCTGATTTGCTAGAAGTGTGTTGTGCTCGAGCTCAAGCCCCTGTTTCTTCCAAGAGGTCTGCTTCTCATCATCGACTCAACACTTCAAACATCTGTTTTTTCTATTCCTAATTCAAAGGTTCTTTATTTTTTAGAGAATCACCATGGCATCCTTCATATTCTTCCAAAAAAAAGAAGTTTGAATCAGACAGTGATTCTCCTATCAGTGTCAGTAGTGAGGATTCCAATTGCTTTAAGAATAAAGAAGACCAAGATGATTCAGCGCAAGAGGACAACGCAATAGCAGACCTTAATACTCTGTTTCAAAATGAAGTTGACCTGAAAGTCAATGAGAGGGGCATTTCCTACTTTTCTCCGCTGCATCCTTCAAAAATTCCAACACATTTGAAATCTATCGCTGAAGGTTGCGGTTTAACACTGAGTTGACCCACCCTTCCTTGACAAAATCAGATTGATTTATCTAGCTAGCAACCCTAAAATGAAGATTGTTTCTTGGAATGCGAGAGGACTCAAAGATATTTCTAAACAATAGCTCTTAAAAGACCTCAAAAAGCATAACCCCGACATTGTACTTATTCAAGAATCAAAGAAAGATGAGTTTGACATGGCTGTCATCAAATCCTTGTGGAGCTCCAAAGACATTGGCTAGCAATTCGTGGAGTCTTTGGCACATCTGGTGGTATTCTAACCATGTAGGACATGAGCAAGCTTTCAGTGACTGAAACTTTCAAAGGTGGCTATTCTTTATTAGTCAAATGCATCACAATTTGCAAGAAAATTTGCTGGATCACAAAGAAAGGAGTTTTGTTTGGCCAGAATTTAATATCACTCTTAGATTATTGTATAGAGACATGGCGTATTGGAGTAGACTTTTAACATCACCCACTGGGCACATGAGAGATTTCCCCTTGGTAGAGTTACAAAAGGAATGAGAAAATTCAGTAGTTTTATTGAAGCAGCTAACCTAATGGAAGTTCCCCTCTCCAATGGTCAATATACTTGGTCACGAGAAGGAAGATCAATATCTAGATCATTGATTGATCGATTCTTTATCACCAAAGTTTGGGATGAAGCTTTTGAAAATTCAAGAGTCATTCTGCAAGCTCATACACTCTCAGATCATTTTCCTTTGCTACTTGAGGCTGGATCGGTATGTTGGGGTCCATCCCCCTTTTGATTTTGTAATAGTTGGTTGTTGAATAAAGATTGTATCAAGATCATCAAGAAAGAAGAGGGCAGAAGCCGAATCGATGGGTGGAAATTTGAGAAAGGTGAAGACTGCTATAAAAGCTCGGCATGCTGAATTTCAAAGACGCAAAAAAGAAAGGAAGAATAGCTACTAGAAAAAAATTGACAAATATGATACTATGGCCAAAGCGTCCATCAGAACATGCTTGAAGGCTGAATTATTGAGTCTTTATAGATTGGAGGAAAGAAACTTAATCCAAAAAAGCAAGTCAAATTGGATTAGGTTGGGTGATGAAAACTCCAGCTTCTTTCATCGATTCCTTACAGCCAAAAGAGGAGGAATTTAATTACATAACTAGTAAACGACCAAGGGGTGCCAACTTCTCCATTTCGTGAGTTTGAAAGCCTCATTTTGGAATTTTATGATTCTTTATACACGAGTCTCCTCGGAACTCGATACATCCCTCTGAGCTTTGATTGGCCATGTGTCACTCCAAATTAGAATGCTATGCTTACTACTAGCTTTTCAGAAACTGAAACTCTTTTGGCTTTGAAGGCTCTCGGTAAAGTAAAGCGCTACAAGATTTACGGTTGAGTTCTATATCAAATTTCGGGAATTAGTGGAAGGGACTCTCCAAAGCTTATTTGAGGACTTTTATGAGAATGGAAAACTTAATGCCTGTGTTCAGGAAAACTTCATATGCTTGATTTAGAAGAAAGAGGATGCAGTTCTTGTCAAAGATTTTAGGCGGATTAGCCTTACTACCTTTAACCTACAAGGTTGTTGCCAAGATCCATGCCGAAAGATTGAAGAAAGTTATGCCTACAATAATTGCCCCAACACAAAGTGCCTTTATAGGGAGAAGACAAATACTTGATCCAGTGTTGATTGCAAATGAAGTCGTGGAAGAATATCGAGCTAAGAAGAAAAAAGGAGTGGATTCTCAAACTCGATCCTGATAAAGCCTTTGACCGTGTTGATTGGGGCTTTCTTGAAAAGATTATGGCTTTCAAAAAATTTGATCCTCTTTGGATCTCATGGATAATGGGTTGTGTAAAGAATCCAAGCTTCTCGGTCTTCATCAATGGGAGACCACGAGAAAGAATATATGCTTCAAGGGGAATTAGGCAAAGTAATCCTCTCTCTCCATTCCTTTTTTTTTTTTTAGTAAGCGAAGTTTTGGGGGCCCTCTTAGACAAGCTTCATGGGAATGGCTTGTTTGAAAGTTTTGTGGTGGGAAAAGAAAAAATTCATGTATCTATCCTTTAGTTTGCTGACGACACTCTCGCTCTTTTGCAAGTATGATGATAGTACCTCGAGCTGTTTGAATAGTGTTTAGGGCAAAAAATTAATTGGGAAAAATTGGCCTTGTGTGGGATTAATGTGGATGATAATGAGCTGTTGTCCATGGCTACTAGGTTGAATTGTAAAGTAGAAAAATTGCCTCTACTATACCTCGGTTGCCTCTGGGTGGATATCCAAAGAAAACTTCTTTTTGGCAACCAATGATTGATAAAATTCATGCAAAACTTGGTAAATGGAGGAGATTTAACTTGTCTAGAGGTGGGCGAGCTGCATTGTCTAAAGCAGTGTTATCCAACCTTCCCACTTATTTTTTGTCCCACTTATTGTCCTTGCTTCTAATGCCTGAAAAAGTCATTTCTATTTTGGAAAGAATCATGAGGAAATTTTTTTTTTTTGGGGAAGGGCACAATGGAAGCAAGATCAATCAATTGGTGAAATGGGAAATTGTTACTTAGTCTTTGGGTGATGGAGGACTTGGATTTGGAGATCTAAAAGCAACGAACTTAGCTGCTAGCTAAATGGGGCTGGCAGTATGTGGATGAAGAAAACCCCTTGGGTGTCAAGTTGTTAGGAACATACACGACAAAGATACTTATAATTGGCATAGGGCTGGAAAGAATGTCAACAGTTTAAGAAGCCCTTGGACTAGCTATTTCTAGAACTTGGCTGAAAGTGGACGCCTTGGCTACTTTTAAACTTGGAAACCGTAAGCTAGTTGCCTTTGGCTAGACCCGTGGGATGGCTTGGTTCCATTGAGCATTCAGTTCCCACGATTGCATAGGGTGGTTTTGCTTCCCAACGGATCATTAGCAGCCAACTCATTGGGATGTTTCTTCTTCATGGTCCATTATTTTTTGGCAGTTGCTAAAAGATGAAAGAAATAGTGGATTTCCAAGATTTACTTGGGCTAATTTCTGATAGGCAAGTTTCGGAGAATTTTGATAGAAGATCATGGTCTTTAGAGGCTTCTGGGAATTTTTTATCACCTTCAGCATACTTGGCCCCCTCCTCTCCTTTAGACAAGTTGGTTTATAAGGCACTTTGGAAAACCAAAAGTCCTCGGCGAGTTAACCTCCTTGTGTGGATCATGATCTTTGGTTACTTAATTTGCTCGTCAGTGATGCAAAGGAAATTTCCCTCACTGTTTGTCTCCTTCTATGTGCTACTTATGTAAACAGGATGGAGAAGATTTGCAACATCTCTTCTTTGCTTGCACATACTCAGCCCGTTGCTGGTGGAGATTATTCACCTTCTTTAACTTGGATTGGGTGTTTGGAGATGTCTTTAATTGGTCCAATTTTGGAAGTGGGTCCTCGATTAATTTGGGTGCGGTGAAGGCAACGTTTGCTGAAATTTGGTTTGAAAGAAACCAAAGAGTGTTCCACGACAACTTGGTTGGATCACTTTGAGATTGCCCATCAAAATGCTTCTTCTTGGTGCACTTTATCCAAGCCTTTTGAAGACTTTTCTATTCAAGATTTATGTTTAAATTGGCATGCTTTTATTTTTCCATCCTGGGCGTTATATTTACATTCTCTTGTTTTGAATTGTCCCATTGTATTGGGGGAATTATCTTATCTTGCCTTGTTGGACTACTATTTAGTCCTTGGACGTTGTTTTAATGGAAATGATGAGAGTGGTAAGGAGGTGTTAACCTAGTTAAGATGTCCGGACGCACTCATTGATCCTTTGGTCTTTTGTGCTCTTGTTTCCCATATTGTAATTTGAGCATTAGTCTCAATTCATTGATTCAATGTTGAGACTCATTTCTGAAAAAGATTTCTTCCAGCAAATTCTTTTTGTATAATATTGGTAAAGAAAAACAGAGGAGATGTGGCCATGATTCTGAACTTACGGGATATTGTGTCCCCCATGATTTCCTCACCTTTTGTATTAATTTTTCCCCCCATCGTCTTTAACTTACGTTAATGTTGAACAAAAAATAAATAATAAATAATCTCGCTGAGCTTTTTAGGTCATTATGTACAGGGAGTAATTGAAATTTAATATGGATTGCATATTCACTTTTGTATGTTTTGTAGGTTTGCTGATCAAGTAAACACGACATTAGCTCTTCTTCATCCCATTCACTGCTCACGAGAGAGAAAAGTAGAGGTTGTGTTTGATGGAACAACCATTCCTGCCTTCATGGTTGTTTTGGGCCTTCTCTACGTTCTTCTAAGACCAAGGCGTCCAAAGCCGAAAATTAACTGAGAATATACAGTAGTCGACATGTATCAATCATCACAGAAGGAAGCTTTTTCGAGCTGTCGCAGGAAAGTAGAGGTTCACAGTTCTTTTTTTTTTTTTTTTTCCTGTTGAAATCCATATTGAAAGGTGAAAATGTGTTACAAGATGGTAAATTAGGATGAGAAAAATAGGTACAGATTGTGGGTTTAGCACACTTAAGGAGGGGCATCATATAACATAGATAGATGGAGGTGGTACAATGTTTGCCAAAGCCATTTATGTTGGAAACCTTGTACTGAGGTTTTGAGCCCTATCAGTTTTGCTTCACAGCATATCCAAATTTGTCAGAAAGTTTATTTCTTCAGCAGTTATAGAAGAGCTTAACCTTTGTGGATGACATTTGTAATAACTTTTTCCTCCTTCATGTGATCTCAAGAATAACAATTTCTGCTGTGAATTTCAAAGAGTAATTTTAGGATACGTACTTTGTTTGGTTTTTTAAGTTTCAATTTTCAAAAATAACTTTAACTTTTTTTCTTTTTTCTTTTTTTTTTTTTTGAAATTGTTAATATCATTGAACTTTCAAAATTTTCATTAATACTCTTAAAATATTTCTTTTAAAAAAAGGAAAAAAAAAAAAAAAACCTTCATTGTTCGTATATGGGCAGAAATGGTTAGTATACTTTTCAAAAATATTTTTTTAGTACATTTTAAAAGAACTCTTGAACTTTGAAAGGGTACTTTATTACCAGTAACTTGTTAAAAAGAATATAAAAACCCTCGGTAGCATATGGATAGAAGTTGTTTATCTAAATTTCATACAGGGGGAGTGAGTAGGTGCCTCCTCTCTTTTATATCAACAGAAAAAAGAAAAAGAAAAAAGTCATTTTTTTATGAAAAAAAAATTATAAATGTCTTATGACACATTTTTTATTGTGTGCACTTCGGTTGCACCCGAATATCTTTCTTTCATATATCATGTCGAAATGAGCATAATGCTTGTACTACAATCTTGAAGTTAGAGGTTCAATTTTTTAGAGGTTCAATTTTTTACATCTCAAATATTGTCAAAATAATAATAATAAAAAAAAAAAATCATATCACTCCCTTCTTTTATTTTCTCTCTCTTCTCTACTTCAAGGTCTAACATTTTTTCCCTCATCTTTTTTACCCTCACTTCTGCAATACTCTCTTTCTTTCTCCTCTTGCGATGGAAAATAACCAATTTGAAAACAACTCATATTTAGATACTCTCATTTTATTTTTATATAAATACTTTTTTTTTTCATTTGTCTGATTCTCACACAAATTTTGTCAGTAATCAAACAAGATCTAAAAGTTTGAGTCGACGTATAAAATCTCACAAAATTGTATAAAGACTCAAAATCAAATCTTCTCCTTAAAATTGTAAAAGTGGTAGATGTCTATTTGGGTCTATCGTAGTTTATCACATAAAATTTTGCTATATGTAACTATTTTCAACCGTTTTTCTATTTTTGAAAGCATCCCTATCAAAACCTTATTTTTATGTTTAGAATTTGGCTAAGAAATAAATGTATTCTTAAGATACATGAAAACAATTACAAATAAATAGGGAGAAATCGGATGCAATTTTCAAAGATTATAAACATTATGTTTCAAATTTAGCTAAGAAATCAAATGTATTCAAATGTATTCTAAAATCCCATTTCTGAACAATCTGGTTTTTGACTTTTCATTTTTTAAAATCAAGCTTATAAACACTATTTTCACTTTTTGATTCATTTGTTTTGTTATTTACATTTTCAGGAGTGTTTTAAAAGACGAAACTAAGTTTTAAAAACTAAAAGAAGTAATTTTTAAAATCCAATTGTTTTTAGAATTTGGCCAAGAATTTACATATGTTTAACTAGGAAAAACAAAAAAAAATATGGTAAAGATCGAGTGGTAAGAAAAACAAGGACAATTTTAAAAAACAAAACTATAACATGGTAACTAGATACTTGTCAAGCGGGATATATTTTGATTGACAACAATTTGTGTAATGTGTTCTTTAGCATATTATTATCATAAAGGACAAATTTATCTTTCCAATCACAATTTTTGTCTCTGTCTCCTTTTTTTCTAAGAAGCACAAATACTTTAGTTTGGCTAGTGTACCCATGTTAGACACTTGGACACTCCTACATTTGTTAGACATGTATAAGACATTTGTTAGTGCAATAAATGTGTTAAGGTGTGTTTGGCTCACAAAGTAGGATTGAGTTGAGTTGATATAATAATTGTTTATGTTTGAGATGTAGGGTTGAATTGAGTTGGTAATAATTGTCTGTGTTTGGGTGCAAAGTTGTGTTGATCTTTTTCTTTTTTTAATGTTTTCTTTTAGTATATGATCAGTCAAGTTGGTTGTCAAAGTTAGTTGTTGGAGATGACCAATGAAGTTGGTAGTTGAAGTTGGTCATCTGAGGTGAGCGTCGAAGTTGGTTATCGTGCCCACGGTAAACGCTGGGTAGCCAAGTGCGGAGCGAAAACTTCTGGATAGGTATCCCACATCTGAACAAAATAAAAGAGCAAATTATTTCTTCCACAAAATTTGGCGAGTCGCCCGGGCCTGGTCACTGCGGACACTATTGCTAACATAATAACCTCTATTCGCAATGCTAACATGAAGAAATTGAAAGATTTCGTTGAAATTGTTCGTTTGGAAATTTCCCGAACCCAGCAGATAAAGTACATTACATAGTCCTACCAAGCTGCGCTACATCCCTTTCAATTGGTCTACAGTGTCATGATCCACTACTGCCCGAATAGCATTTCCTGCTGCGGTTTGAGCGGCAAACGGTGTCCCTCATGGGTTGAGAACGGGAATTGAATTCTCTGAGTCCCGAAGAGTGACCGGGACCAATTCAGTCAATACCTGTGCCTGTTTGAATAGCCTCAATTAATCCTCGAGAGTCAGAAGATGAAATTTCACCTCCAAAGATTTTAATCTTTGGACCGTTGGGAATGGACTATTTCTCGAAACAAACGAAAAGGAAACGTTCACCCTCTTTGGCTCTACCCATGAATTAGCTAGATACTTCTCCTTCCCTTTTTTCGGAAGAAAAGGAGGATCCGTAAGAACTTACTGAAAGTTTGACTCTCTATGACCTAGTCAGTGGTGGTTATCGCTTGAGTTGATCATCAGAGGTGGTTTTCGTTGGAGTTGGTCACCTGAGGTGAATGTCGGTGTTAGCTGTCAGAGGTGGTTGTCACCAAAGTTGATCATTGGAAGCGGTCTCCAGAGTTGTCATTGAAGGTGATAGTTGGAGCTTGGAGTTGGCCACATAAAGGTTGTCATAAGAGTTTGTCGTTAGAGTGTGGCAACAGTAATCACTGGTGGCGGCTAACGTGTGGAACAAAACATTGAAGAGAGGGAGAGTTGTTTAAAATAAGCAACTTAACTCCACCAACATTTAAATTTGGTGGGCCAAACATTAATTTTTTACGAAAAATTATGAGAAATGCCTACAAATAAGACATGATAATGATAAATACCCATTTCACAAGTTATATTGCAAAAATGGCTAACAGATTTGTAGCGGAGGAGAGTGAAGATTTTAATTTCTAGTTATACCCTTGGTATATCTATGCAATTACAATCAAGTCATCCCAACTGATTTTTAGATTTTATTTTCTATCATAGAAAGATATCTTTTGGCGTCTAAATAATTAGTATTTTGGGTTTTTTTTTCTTTTTTCTTCGTCCTTGTTTTTTTAAAAAAAAAAAGAAAAATAGATCTCGTGTGTCCTATTTTTACTCCTTGGTATACCTTAATATTTACGGCTAAAGATATGTTTTGTGACTAAATAATTATTATTTTGGCTTTTAAATTATTATCTTTTTAAGAAAAATAAATCTCGTTTAGATTATGTTTTGTATAATTCATGTGTCCAGTTTCACCTCTAATATATCTTAATATTTACAGAGTGAACAATGGTTTGGACTTCGTTGTTGAAATAGTCCCAACCTTCAAGTAAGTTCCAATTCATTATATAATATGTTTCAACCCATTAAAGAAAATTCCTTGCCTCCTCATATTAATAATTTCGTCAAGGAGAGCAACAACTTCGATAAGCTCAACAGTATTGATGAACTTCAAAGCTTTTTGCATTGAAATCATACATCAAAATTACGAACAATAGCTGCAAAGCCCACTACTCACAAGGTGAAAGAAGCATTAGAGTTAAAGCTTATATGAGTTATCCCATTTGAGGTTTAATGTTGATGCACATTTAAATTAATTATTCTCCACACACGTGCATATATATATATATATATATATATATTAACAATATGTCAATGGAGAATCAACTCTATCTTAAAGTTCATAATACATACTTAATGAATACTTAATCAGTTATGCTGGGTCCATTTTAACAATTATCTTCTCCATATTTGTCTCATATATACCCATTATAATCATATTTGTTAATATAGGGAGTAATTTAATTATGATATACGCATTAGATGTACTGATGTTTGTTTTCTATTATTTTGGATGTCTCTTAAGTAAATGCCATGAATCTTTATCTCGTGTTGAAGGAAACTATTGGTATACTTTATCTACATTAGTATGAAATATATATAAAAAAAAAAAACAGAAAAAATTGTATGAAAAAAGAACCTTTATTGTTTAACTTTGTAATCAATTTAAGTATCATTGTCATTCAATTGCCCATCTTAAACACATGAATAACTAATTTTACATGGGTTAAAAAACATTTTTAATCCATGAATTTTTATAAAGGTAAAAATCTAGTGTTCGAACTTTAGTTGGTAACAATTTAATTATGAGTGATCAAATGATCTAACAACTCGAACAGACTAGACTACCTAACTCAAAATGTAAAAATTGGGTTGGGTTGGTTCAAATTTTTTTTCTTTTTTTTTTTTGGTTGGGTTATATCGCAAATTGGCTAAAAAAAAATTGGGTTGACTTTGTATTGATTAATTTGTGAATTTTTAATATTTCCTATATCTTTTTGCTTAAAGTTTGATTACTTTGTATTGATTAATTTGTGAATTTTTAATATTTCCTTTTAAAATTGTATGATATTTGTTTTTGTTTAAAGTTTATAATAAATATCATAAATATTTGGTATTTAACATTTTTTTATGATATTTTAGTTATTAGTTATGTGTTGTAGAAAAATTTACATATTTTTAATTGAAAAAAAAAATAAGTTAAACCGACAACCCAACCCAACTCAATCTAAACTTTAAAGGTTAGGTTGGATTGATGACTTTATTTGAGTATTTTGGATTATCAATCCAACCAACCCGAATTATTTCGTTTGTCCAAAAAGACACCCTCAACCCAATCCAACTCAACCCATGTACAAACTTAATTTTGATTATTGTACTCTAAAATTTGTAACATTTTGCTCCCCAAACTTTAATGAGTAACAATGTAGCATATGTATTTACAATTTGTAATAATTTAGTCCGTACCATGAAAATTTTATTAATTTTAATGAAATTTCTTTCACATATAAATCAATAAACTAATTGAAAATCAAATTTATTTATGAACTATAAAAACTAAGTCATTATGACACTTAATCTTATTGACGATAATGATTAAATTATTACAAATTTCTAGTACAGGGATTAAAAGCTTAGACCTAAGTTAGTATGTTACAAATTAGGATATATGAGACTTATTTATTTCCAACTAAAAATTAAAAGATAAAACTCCGTTTCATAACCATTTAGTTTTATTTTTTTTTATTTTAAAAATTAAGCTTATGAATTCTACTTTCATTTCTAAATTTCTATGTTATATATATTGTCACTTTCTACCACTATTTCAAAAAGTAAACCAAAACTTGAAAAACTAAGAAAAAATAGTTTAAAACAGTTTTTTTAAAGACTTGTTTTTGTTTTTAGATTTTGACTAAGGATTCAAATGTTTCCTTATAAAAAGTGAAAACTATGATAAAAATATTAGGAAAACAATCCTTAGTTGTAAAAATAGAAACTTAAAATAACATAGTTATCCGACAAAGTATAAATTGTTAATTCTATGAAAGCTCAAATCTAAAGGGGGCGTTTGGAATGTTGAGCTGGTTATTATAGTTTATAGATTATAATAGGTTGTGTTTGGAGTGAAGACTATTTTAGTCCGGTCATAATGTGCTTGGAGTGTAAATTATTTTAATCTGTGTAGAAAATAGTAAACATTATAACAAAGAGGGAAAGAGAAGATAAGTTAAAATAGTTAAAAGAAACACCTACTATTATAGTTGAAGCCCCACAACATGGGGTGAGTTATAATAGCCCGCTCCACTCATTTAAAGTTGGGAGTATTTGGACCACCAACTTTATTATTCAAAGGGAAAAGGTGCAACCAACCTAGGGGGCTAGCTTGCTTCTACTAGTGGCAGGCGAAGGGTCCAAAGGACATGTAGCTAGGGGTGAGTCAAAAAATTCAATAGTTCTCTTTTCCTTCTTATTCATCAATTGGAAAACAAGACAAACTGAGCACTATGGTGAGACGTGAAAAATCTCGATCCTATTTCCACCTCGATATGTGGAATTGTCATATGCCATATATAGTGAGCTTGTTTGGGAGATTGTGTTAGATTTATTTTAAATTTAAAATTATCTACTATTTCATCTTTTAGGCCAATTTTTTTATCAGACCAATTAAGTAAAAGATAATTTCTAAATTAAGTAAAAGTGAATTTCTAAATTAAGTAAGAGATAATTTCCTAATTAAACACCTTGATAGGAAGTGTCTATATAGAGACCCTAGGAATTAGTCATCTGCATCATTAAGTAGTTTTTTTCTCTTCATCGTAAACCTAATTAAGTTTTAAAGGAAAGTCAAAAGAGAGAAACACAATCACTTGGAAGATTATTATAATGCATCAAGATATATTATTCTAATTAATGTTACTATGAAAATCAACCCGTTAAAATTGTTGACATTTATTGTTTTATATATAGCCTTGATTGAGAAGTTATGATTTTTTTTTTTTTTTATTTTTTAAGATTTATGTCTTTTATGTTTCCGCTACAAATAATTGTGTGTTTTCATAAATTTAAGAATTAACAATCTGTTAAATTTTTCACCGGCAATCCGAAAATTTTGATTTATATTGATAAAACTTTCTTTTATCACCAACATAAGTCTTTAATCATCAATTTGAATTAAATTGATTTCGCCGCCGGAAGTCCATTAAAGTGATTTTCGCCACCGCAAGTTAGTATTTATGTTAATGAAATTTCCAATACGGATAAGATTTACAAAGTTTCTGTGTTATTATTATTATTGTTTTCATAACTATTCTTTTTACTTTGAATATCCATGTTTTCAAGGTTTCTATATTACGCCTACTTAAATTTGATTATATTTAGTATAATAAATTATGCGTTTTATTCAAATAATGTGTCATGTACATCATTATAATTATTTAAATTATGATTTATCCATGTGATTTCAATTACACAATTTCAGAAGTATGAAGTTTAACTTTCATAAATATTCTATTAATAATATTTGGCAGATTGTGTGAGGTAAATTACTTGGAATTATGTTATTATGATATCTATATGTTGGGAATAATTTGTTACTCACCAAAATGACCAAATTAATAAATTCTATATAAATATCAAATAAAAGTTAATTTGTGAAATAAGGAAGTTTTATAAATTGATGAAAAATCTTTTGTCTCCTTATTAAGAAAAAAAAATAATGATAATCAAAAGATAATCACACTATCAATTATTTAGAGTTTACAAAATTCATATTATTGCTTATTTTGAATTCATATTTCCTCGATCAATGTTATGCAAAATTTACTTATGTTATCCATTAATTTTATATACTTTCAAATGATTGGATTATTCTATTAAGTTTGAAGATAATAAATACATCATGTTTAAATTCCATAAAGTTTGGTATAACATATTAGGTATTGTATTATCTTTTATGTTTATGCATATATCACAAGAATAGTTTAAAGTATGTATTTATTTATGATTAATTTGTTATGATATCTATAATATAAATAATTTGTTAGTCACCAAAGTGGCCAAATTAGTAAGTGTAAGTTCCATTGATATCAAATTAAAGTTAATTCAATTACTCATGTTTTGTTATTATTTTAGTGTGATATATCTAAGTTATGAATAATTTGTTAGTGACCAAAGTGGCCAAATTAGTCCGTTTAATAGATGTCAAATTAAAGTTAATTCAATTTCTCATGTTTATGTGATGCTAATAAAGGAGATGATATTATGAAACATTAAGGATTTTATCATGAGTATATTGATGTTTATTGTGGTTAATTAAGATGTTTGATTAGATATTTTTAGTATATCCAAAGATAACTCATGTATCTAATTTGAGAACTTTTAATTACCAATTATGTGAAATTAAATTTAGGCATCAATTATGTATGAATGTTGTATGTTGTTATATCTTCTAAAGAAGAACTTCAACATATGCTTAATGATTATTAATATTATCTAAGTCTACATTATATATTTAAGTTTATTTCTTAAAGCAATAATGCATAAGCATATTTATTTCATAATAGTATTTGCTTATGTTTCTCTTCATTCACGAGCTACATCTATAATCAAGTTTAATGAACTCAATTTCTCTAATTAGTGCAAACAAATCTGATTCCATCTTCGTGTTTTGGATCTTGATTTGACACTTTTAAGTGGAAAACCTGCTGCAGTTACAAATGCTAGCATTGTCGAGGAAAAATCTTTCTATAAAGTTAGGGAAAGATCAAATAGATTAAGCCTAATGTTTGTGCGAATGACTATAGAAAATAATATCAAATCCAGAATTACTAAAATTGAAAATACTGAGCAATTTATGAAAAATTGTGGAAAATTATTCTCAATTTGAGTAGACTGATAAGTCACTTGCTGGAACATGTTGCCTAAAGCTATGAGTAACTAAACTTTTTAGCTTTAGGGTATTGATGATTTGTTTATGAAATTATATTGATATTGTAGACTCTTCATGGTTTTGTTGTAATGAATATACTTTTCATTGTTATTGTGCTTAATTCTTGTTGATTGACCATGGTTGAATGTTAGATTAGATGTATGCTTGAAATAATTATATGTCTAATTGGATCTATAGCAATGCATTGTTGTTAATCTATCATGCGAATAGTTAGGTTAACAATGAAAGTTGCTAAAGACTACTCTTAATGTTATGTAACTTATATTCGCTTTAAGCTATTAGTAATCAATTAAGTTGCATGAGAAAATGTTGTTTTTGATAGAAAATAATATGTTTCTAGACTTAAGCATATGAATTGCAATAAAATCTATGAACCCTAGAATGCTGCGTAATGCACTAAATAAGGATTCAATACCCTAGAACTCTCTTTGACTCTTGTGTGTTCACATTTACTTGCTTTCCTTTTTAACTTTTCCTAAAAATACAACTTGAAATTGAATTCTCAAATAAAATTGATTCAATTCTAGAATAGCTAAGTAATCTAAACCTTCATAATTGGATCCTCAATGGAACGAAATTCAGACTTAACCGTCTTATATTATAATTTGACTCGTACACTTGCGGTAACACGGAAAGTGCGCATCAATATGTGATCAACACACAATGCCAGGAATACCACAACAAAATGGTGTTGTAGAAAGGTGTAGTCGTACATTTATTGAACATGGTTAGGAGTATATTAATTAATTCATCTTTATCCAAATCATTGTGGATGTATGCTTTAAGAATCGCTCAATACTTATTAAACAAGGTTCCTAGTTAGTCAATTCCAAAGACACCTTTTGAACTCGAGATAGGAAGGAAATCCAGTTTAAGCACCTGCATGTTTGGGGTTGTCAAGCGAAAGTAGGAATTTATAATCACACGAAAAGAAACTGTATTCAAGAACAACCAGTGGTTTCTTCCTTGGTTATCCAAAAAAATCAAAGGGTATAGATTTTATTGTTCTAGCCATAGTACAAAATAGTTGAAATTGGAAATGCAATGTTCATCGAGAATTACTAAATTAGTGGGAGTTTGGAACCACGTAAAGGGGAAATTCAACAAGTTATGGTGGAAATTTCTTCATACTTCTCTCAAGTTGTTGATCTTGTAGTTGTTGACTCTATTAACAATCCACAATAAGAACAAAGTAATTATCAAACTCCACATAATGATATAATGATGAATGAACCTGTAATTGAGGAAACACAGGAAATAAAATTAAGAAGACTTGGAAGAAAAATAAGAACAACTATTTTTAATGATTATGTGGTTTAGTTACATGAGTCAGAATTTGACTTGGGTATTGATAATAATCCAGTTTCATTTTCTTAAGCCATTAAAAGTGATAATTTCACCAAATGGGTAGATGCCATGAAAGAAGAGTTAAAATCGATAGGTTACAATGAGGTTTGGGACCTTGTAAAATTGCCAGTTGGGAGTAAATGGGTATTTACGAACAATACGTGACTCAAATGGCAATATCGAATGACACAAGGCTAGGCTCATTACCAAAGACTATACTAAAAAAGATGGTATCGAACGATACAAGGCTAGACTCACTCTTTGATTCCTACCCTCAGCATCGTGCCGCAACACCGCACCAGCGCTGCTGCATTTCTTGTATAGTAGCTCTTGGGAAAAACCGTCGTGGCAACATCAAGTTGGCGACGTGGCGCTGCCATGTTTTTAGGGGTTTTATGATTTTTTTTTCTCTTTTTCGCTTGATTTTGGCTTTTGGTTCTTTTGACTTTCAATTCTTTTTTTCTTTATATTGACCTGAAAACCACTAGCAAACAAGTGAAATCTAATAGAAACTCCCTTAATTTAAGAGAATAAAAAGCACTTTTCAAGCAGAAGTTCTCGAGTTTTTAGCACGATAGCTTTTATTCCTGATTTGAGGCTAGAGTTGACCTTCAGCCTCTAATTTTTCACCTGGTTGCTCAGATTACTGAATCAGTTGAGAGGCAAGAGGAGCCCTTGTTGCAACCATCCTTTGAGATTACCTAGGTGAGCAGCTGTGAGGTATCCGACATTGACCACCATGTTGAGCAGCTGATCCCTCAAACTTCAGGCCAAGGTATGATGTTTGGGTATTTAATGTCTGAGCTTGCTAATTGTTCTTCTCAGTGTGAGTAAGATTCTCTTAAGTCTCACCTGGAGACCCAAGTTCCCCCGCAGGTTGAGGACGACCCTATTTCCCAACTTGCAAACTCTATGCCGACACTAGAGAAACCAGAGTCGCCCATTGTTTATACTATTGAGCTTGAGTTTGTTGAGGAATTCTACCCATTTAGTGACGATGAGGATGCATACCCCCTGCCATGCCTAGAACAAGTATGTGAAGTTAAGTATGAGCCCGAGCTTCATCTCAAGGAGCCCCAGCTGAAAGAGTCCGAGTCTTTATTTTCTGCTAAGTCAGTCCTTGAGTCTTTTATTTTATTTCCTTTTTCTTTTAAAAAATAAAAAATCCAAAAAGACCTATATGGTGCCTTTCAAATGCAGGAGCCCTTGCTAGGCTTTGAAGGCTTTATTGACTCAAGTAAGAATGAACCAAAGATGCATGAGAATTTCTATGTGCCCTAACAGGCGAATCCCGTTGAGTATAGCGATGTTAAACATATTGCGCTACTTGAAGGCAGCGAGGATTTAAAATTTTCTTGCTTTCTAGTCTAGTTGTTTTTACTTTTATTAGTTTAATTAGCTTTTTCTTATTTCTTTCGTAGGTTTCTTAAGGAAAGGATAAACTTTAGAGAGGATCTGCCATCCCGTGCACTTCATTTCTCAGGGGAGTTTCTCTATTCCCCTTTAATTTGTTCC
The DNA here is from genome assembly GCA_031780015.1 of Citrullus colocynthis. Taxonomy (NCBI): domain Eukaryota; kingdom Viridiplantae; phylum Streptophyta; class Magnoliopsida; order Cucurbitales; family Cucurbitaceae; genus Citrullus; species Citrullus colocynthis. The sequence goes on from QLSR01000140.1 coordinate 843,074, forward strand.
TTGCTTTAATTGTTCATGGCATTGAGGAAAATGCATGCTTTTTTAAGTTGGGGGTGGTTGGGTATTCGCATGATTTTAGGCTAATGCATATCTGCCAATCCTTGAGCATCTAAGCTCGGACTTGTGTGATTTGATTCGTTGTTGTTTTCTTTCTTATGTTCGTTTCTACGAAAGTTGATGATGAACTTTTCTTGTTTATGCTTGCATGATTTTGGGATGAAGAAATATTCATGATTAGCCCATTTTAAAATAAAAAAATTATTGGCATTTCATGCATATTTAAGTGCTTTGTTGAGTCATTTTGAATCCTGGATGCCTAGAATTGGATTATTGTGCTTGGATCTTTGTTGTCACCCAAAAAGGTCCACCTTTGGTTGGAGAGTAGCCTTTCTTGACAGAGTGTAATGCTAGACTAGGAGAGTAATAGAGCAATAAGCCTATTGTGTCAAAGAAAAAAAAAAAGAAAAGAAAGGAAGAAGAAAAGGCCAAAAAAAAAAAAAAAAAAAAAAAAAGAAA
>QLSR01000140.1:843803-981508 GCA_031780015.1 Citrullus colocynthis
AGAAAGGAAGAAGAAAAGGCCAAAAAAAAAAAAAAGAAAAAAAAAAGAAACAAGTGTTTCAAAAGAGAAAGTAGAAAAAGAAGAAGAAAAGAAAAAGAAAGATAAAAAAGAGAAAAAAAAAAAAAGAAAAAAAAAAGTGTGCGTGAGTTCATGGACAGGGGCAAAAAGAGCTTCCCCCTCGTGATCAGTTAGGACGCTCGCAAGAAAAGAGTGGGTACGAGTCCCTACAATGGGTGTGTAAAAAGCTACTCTAGGTAAAATTGATACCCTTTACTTTTTAGTTGTGCGTGAGTTAGGCACCCTAGTCGAAGTATTACACTTTTGATGAGTTTAAGTTGGAAGGCCAATAATTGAGCCAGAGCAGGGGGAAAACAAATTGCGAGCTTGGTAAAATGCTTCCAAGCATGATTAGAGTTAAAATAATGAAGCTTTGCACTCACTCATACACGATTTAACTTGAAAAGTGTTTTAAAAATGCATCTCAATTGATTGTTTGTATTTGGATTGCCCAAGTGATTGTAAGCATGCCTTGAGAACTATTAAAACTTGAGTAGCGAGCCTTGTAATTAAGCAAACATATTATTGATGCATGATTGTGTGTTTCTGCCTTGCTTGGGACGATCAAGAATTAAGTTGGGGGTGATTTGATAGCACCGTAAAAGTGCTATTTTTTCTAGCTTAATTCAGGCACGTTCGTGGATTTTATGTGTTTATTATGCTATTTTATAGGGATTTGAGCAAATCATGCACCTCGGAGCACTACAAACCATTCAAGGTTGATTTGAAGCTACCAGAAGTGAAAATGGGCACTTGGAGCTCAAGGACGTGAATATTACAAAAATACCCCTAGAGCAAACGTAGCTACGCTGTGCTCTACGCTCAAAGGCGAGAGCAAAAATGGTGAGAGTGCGACGATGCTCCCTTGGAGTGCAGCTGCGCTTAAGAAATTGACGGACAAGAGACGAAGCGCGGGTGCCTAAGCGCACATAGCGATGCTTTCCAAGAGTGCAGTAACACTCGGCCTTTAAAAAGGAATTTTGCCATATTAAGGTGGGGAGTTTGGGCTTTCAGCCCCCAATTCGAAATTTCTCTTCTTTTCTTCTCCTTCCCTCTATATTTCTTCATCTTTATGTGTATTTTCATGGTTGCAAAGCTCCTCTTAGACCCATCTCGTGGCTAAGGTGAGTTGCTAGCTTAGGTCAAGGTAAACTAATGGATTGATTTTGAGGACTTTTGTTCTTAATATATATTTCTCTTTGATTTTTTGTGGTTCTTGAATGTGATTTAATTTCCATTCTTAGATGTATGATAGGCTTGATCAACCATTATTCATTCTTTGATTGTTAGAGATTAGGAATGCTCTAATGCGTTTTTAATCTCAATTGGGCAAGAGTTAAAGCATGCTTGTGTTGTAAAATTAGGTTGATGACAATAATCTATTCACAAACATTGCATGATTAACTATTTCAAGAACGAAATCGATTTGTAACTCTAGGCTTTCTAGGTTATTTATCATGTTAGTGGAACCCTTAGAACTTAATGCAATCGTTTGCTTGTTATGGACGCTATCGACCCCAAACAACTAAGCAATTGTTTTAATTAAAGTAACTATTAGATCTTGACATTTATTGTTTTATACAATATTAAGGTTTTATTGTATAATCATGAAGCTAAAACTAACATGGTCCAAGCCCTATGAAGAAATAAATGAAAATTCAAAAGAGCTCGTGAGCTAATGGTGCCTGAAAGTGATGTAACCTTAAGTTACTTAGTGCTCTCCCTTTAATTAGTTGTTCTGTCATTGTTTGAGCACCAATAATAATAATTGGTGTTTTCAACTATTATAATTTAAAATTGACTATAATATTATTATTTCAAATCTCTCTCTACTACAATATTTACTATTTGTTACAATGTTTACTATTTCTTAGACGAACTAAAATAGTCGTTCACCCCAAACAATTACTATTATAACTTGCAAATTATTATAATTTATAGACCATAATAACCATGGACTCGAATAACTAACTTCATGCAAAAGTAATTTTTAATTGGATTTTCACCCTTTGCACCAAGGCAAGCCACACAAGAGGCTTAAATTTGGGGCCCTTGAAAGAGGCTTAAAACCCTAATAAGGCCACTTCGTAAAACCAAACGAAAGGTCTCTCTAGATTCTCCACATGGGCCATCCCAAAAGCACAGACGCATTACGCAGATCCGCCAGCTGAGAGGACGAAAGCAAAGAGAACCTTCGAGAACAGCCTCGTTGAATCTCGTGCGAGGAGGCCTTTCTTCAGCTGCGGCAAGCGCTATTTATACAATAACAGAACCAAAAATCTTGCTTCTTCCTTCCCCTGTAATTCGAATTCTTCAGGAAGTTTCGTCCGACACAGAAGGAGAAAGAGAGAGAGAGACGTCATCGCAGATCCCCCTTTCGTTTTGGCATTCAAATTTATTCGAATCAGATATCGTAATCTTGGTGATTGGGAAGATTGGAAGAAGCTTTTCTTTATTGGGTTCGCGATGGAGAATGGAGCAGTTTCGTCAGAGACCCAACAGGGGGCTTCTTACACCTATTGGGTCAGGGATGCGCGGCAAGATGCAGCTCCACTTCCTGTCCCTCGCAAGCTCTCTGCTGACGATATTCTCGCTTCTCAAGCGTCTCAGCCTCCTACCCTTGGCTCCGTTTGGAATCGGGTATTTTATTTGGTTTTTGAATTTCGACATTTTCTTTTGTTGTTGTAATCGTTCTTGTTAAAGTATAAACAACTTGATTTACTGGAGGATTAATGTTAATAGTATGAGCCTTGTGGCTGGGGGAAATTGGAAACTGAAGCCCACTCCAATATGTATGGAGGCTTGAATTTAACCAACAAAAAGTTTTAGAAATTATTTGAATCACGGAAATTAAAATGTTGGCAATACTTTAAATTAAGGAGAAAGATCTGGAGGGAGATGTCTTTGTTTTTATTTTTATTCTTTTTTTTGTAAAGAAGGAGGTTTGCTGGAAAAGAAAAGAAGATGCTTGGTAATGTAGTGTTTTAGTCGTGATTGACCCTTCATCTGTTAATGTTTTAGAACATGAGACAGTATAGACTTTGTTAAATATCCTTGGAACCATTTGGTTGGATAATGTTGATATCATGAAGAAAGTTGAAACTTCAAAGTGGGGAAGGAAGTCTAAATTTATTTATGATTAATTTGCCTAACTTTGAGATATGACACAACATACTGAATTAAATGTGTCTTTTTCTATGGAAATGGAAGACCGCATAGCATCTAAGATGTTGAGACATACTACTTATTATTTTGTTAGAAGTGGCAATCTGGAGTTGGACAACTTAGATTCTCATACATGGAATGCCACTAAAATAATTGGCTTTTGAAATGATCTTCGTTTCTAGTGGGATTTGTATGTATCTGATTTGTTGTGGTTTGTACTATTCATGTAGGCTGGAACTTGGGAGGAGAAGAACTTGAATAAATGGGCAAGTGATAGAATGAAGGTTTGTGACTCAACAGGCGCCATATAGTTGTACTTGCTCTGCCATGCCAGGCTATCTGTTGTTGCCTCTTCTTAACAGGTTTTCTCTCTTTTTTATTTTCTTTATTGTAGGAGTTGCTAATGTCAGTGGCCTCCTTGGAGTTCTCCAGTGGTAAAGCAGAAATAGCGGATGTATCAAAATGTGTTGGGGATGTAAGTGTTCAGCCGCCTTTCTATTGTAATCACACAAATGCTTGTTCTATATATTCGAGTGTGGATGCTTTTGGTAGGATTTGCACTATCACTGTATCAAAAAAACACGTACTAGCTTATAGTGGTGTAATTCTTGAAATAAATCTGGTCCATATTGATCGTTCTTGAGTATTTATTGATTTTAGTTTAAACAGATATGTCCATATTGATCGTTCTTGAGTATTTGTTGATTTCAGTTTAAACAGATATGTCAAATTCTTGAAATATAATGTAAAAAATGGAAAAGTACATGCTAATTGTACTGTTGAAGTTAAAAAATTCACTCACTTGCAAATAGCATCACTAAGAAATAGTGAGACTGTTTGAATTTGTAATTTCACCAACTTGATATATGTTTTTTTAACCATGTTTTTTGGTTTCTTTCAGGAATTGAGTCATCTACTCTAATTCTTTCTATTGACATCTGTTTGGTGCTTTCCTTTCTTCTGTTTTATTTTTTTATATAGAATTATTGATTTAGAATTAATGAGACTGAGATTTGTTGCTTCCTCGAACATTACTATAATCCAATTGCAATTTGCTTAGGATATTTCATTTTTTAATGATAATTTGGTGCATTTACTGTTTTTACATTGTTTCTTATAAGTTATAAAATCCTATTATGGCAAATCACCCTGCCTTTCGTTTGTAACCTTTTTCTAACTATTAATGAATTAGTTTGTGTTTCCAATGAAAAACTAGGGAGTCTGGGTGTGTCCATGTCATGGTGTGTTCTGATTCCATTGTCCTTTGGTGGTTTTCTAGGATAAGAAGTCATGTCCATTACAGATGTATGCTTTTTTATTTAAAGCATGAGATGGGTGAATTGCATGGTTCTTTCCTTGTCGGGGTGACTTTTATGGTTGCACTCACTGATTGGTTTGTTACTGAGATATTATACCACACTTTTTTTATTAGCGGTTACTGGTCTGCAGGTGGTAGTGGTTACTTCATTGACATAGGTCTTAAAAGTCAATGCTTTACGTAGTTAGTTAGCAACCGTTGTAAGAAAGAGGGAGACTGTGGTAGTTGTTGAAACTTGTATACTTACACTCCTTAAAATGTTCTCCTTTCAACACTCAAACTGGAAGGAAATTATATATTTATATACAACTCAACATTTGGCAGAGAGAAATTTGAATATTTGACCTTTTGATTGAGGATATTTGTCTTTAACTCATGTTGTCACAAGAAAAAATGATAATAAATAATCAACATCAGCATTTTACATATTCAATTTGTCATATGGCGGTCAGATTCCCCAGTTTTTTCTTCTCTCTTAGAAAAGAAGAAATGAATTGAATCCTTTCTCCTCAAGCTGCACATTGCTTGATGAAAAACATACTTACAGTTCAAAAATGAGATGAAGGAAACAATGATTTTTTCAGGCCTGCAATGGAGAACCGACACCATTTTTTCCCACACTTTTTGGTTAGTATATCAATGACTCAGACTCTCTTGTATTCTACATTCATGTGTGCAGGCTTTTTTAGTGACTGTCCGTAACAAGAAACGTGTTGGTTATACATACGAATTCACATTGAAAATTAAAGGTAGTGGTTAGCTTAACTACATCTATTTAGTACTACTTTCCTTTTGTCAATGTAATCACTGAATTATCACGATTAATACCTCATATCAGGTGAGTGGACTATAAGACAAGAGAAAAAGATGGTGAAGGGGCATATAGATGTCCCCGAATTCTCGTTTGGTGAGCTTGATGACTTGCAGGTACATTGTATTCATTTTCATTATTGCATTTAATAGTCTTAAGGTAGTATTCATAAACAGACTCGTAGGTGAAGAAAACAAGTGATAATAAATATAAACAGTCTTGTTTTTTAAAACGTTAGGCTGCCTTGGATGTGGTTAGATGTATACAATATATATCTTGTTTTTCCATGATTTTTCGCTCATATATTAAATAGGTTCTAGTCAAATCCAGATACCTATAGATATCTAAATGCGCTCTTTCTGAAAAGACAACTCTGACCTCAATAGAAAACTCAATGTTAACTTCCACTGACACAATTGGAAGCACAAAGAACAGGCTCAATATCATGGAAAGTTTGAGTAAATAATAAGGAGACATGGAGTTGTTGAGATTAGAGAGTTGTGAACTCCTACTGTCCCTAGTGTAAAGAATTATTTATTTACTTTAGGTCACAGTATGCGAAATTAATTAGATGTAGAATTGAAGTTTCTTTAGTTATGGGTCATGAACTCAACTAAACGAGGAATGGAGTTTTAACTCCCAACTACTTCCCTAACTCTTTGGGACAAGCACCCTTAAGCGTGTTCAAGAGAGTGTTCGGCCCAAAAGCAAGTGAACGTTTTACATCTAGCTTTGGTTATTACTTCAATAATTAAAGGTGATTTGCTGGGTGATTTACTGAATAAGACTCTTTAATTATCCTCTTAGCCTGCTTTTAAATTTTACCCCGCTTTTTGAAGCGTTTCTTTTTTAATAAATAAAAAAAAAAAACCATTTTTTGGCTTTTTACTTGCATATATGTTTGGGAGGAGGGATTTGTATGGATAGCTAGTAACCATAACAAAAAAAAATTTCTATTACTTTGGGTTTATGCTTGCAATCCTGGCCCATGGATTTTTACTTGTGAAATGTCAGATGGACGTGAGACTGAGCGAAGAGAAAGATCTTCTGGCTGAGGATAAGTTGCAGATTTGCCAAGATTTGAAGCGATTTTTGCAGCCTGTTCGTGAAAAGTTGGTTCAATTCGAACAGGAACTCAAAGAAAGATAATAAAAAAGGTTAATTCTCAACATTAATATGTACCAATTGTTATTGTACTTCAACGGTTGATTGGAAAGAATGTCTTATTGGATACTCTTTGAAGGATCATAATTTATGAGCAAAGACGACAGATTTAGGGCCTTTGAGATGATATAATTGTAATACAACTTTAATAACTTAATTTGTTTGGGAACTTCTTAGATTCTTCCAATGTTTGAGGTACTTGAGCTCCTTAAATATGATGGGATTGTTTTTGATTTTTACCAAGGCCCCGTTGTGTGTTGTAGTTGGGGATGGGACGAATGACCCTTTTTTTCTTCCGCAAATTGCAAAAATGGTGGTAATTGTATTACACCTTCAAACTTACAAGTTGAGTTTCAAACTTTTAGGGCGTTAAATTTGGATGCTCAAATTATAATAGTGGTAGAAATTGGATCTCTAAATCACAAAGAATGAGCACCCAAAATTATATATTGTTTTCTCGTATGTTTTATATTTTAGGGTTGGTTTTTGAAATTTTTTTTTGAAAGTAATTTATTTTCATAGATTTTCCCTGCTCAATTTTATAGTATAGTAGACACAGTTTTAATGAGCAAACAAAATTTGCCAAGATAATATATTGTCTTTTCCAGGTCGTTGATTTTTTCCACGTGAAGTTTGCAATTAACTCGTGCTTTCCTCCGTTGCTTTTTAAGCCTTGTGAAATTTTAGAACTAAACTCTTGAATGTCATAACACGCTATTTTACACCTTTTTTTTTTTTTTTTCTTTTTTTTGTAGTTTAAGAAATGGAAGTAAATGGAGTTCTTAACCAGTTTTGCTTTCAATTGGTAAGTGTAAAACATAAAAATCACTTTCAGCATTGTTGTAATTGGTTACGGTTTCGCTTGATAGCTATTTTATTTTTTCACAATTTAAGCCAATTTCTTATTTTGTTTACAATGGTTTGCATCTTTTTTTAAGAATAAGCCAAATTTTAAAAAGAAAAATGAGTTTTTAAAATTACTTTTTTTAGTTTTCAAGATTTTACCTTTGTTTAAAACTTGGGTAAACAATAGATAACAAAACAAGAAAATTTGAGGTAAAAGAAGTATCTATATGCTTAATTTTCAAAAGCTAAAAACAAAATACATATATATATATATTTTTAAACTCTAATGGATCGTTTGTGTTGGTTCTTGAGAACCAAGATTCATATGAGGTTGACATGGATTATTGTGTTTGTATAAGATGCCCAATCATCTGTTAATTTTCAGCATACTAGGATGCCTTTGCAGAGATGTCGATTTCCAGCATCCTAGGACGCCTTTGCGGAGGATATCTCGAGAGTTCTTTATGCCTTCCTGAAACGTAGATTTTTTGGATTCACATGTTGAGGGCTTTCTCTTTTTACATTTTTAATCATTCTTTTTTGGGAGTTTTTAAAAATAGAAAAACTATTGAAAATAATTATAAATATAGTAAAACTTTTATAACATCCCAAATTTTCAGGTAATTTATTTATTTTTTTAAATCAATTATCTTGAATTATTTGGTTAATTGTTTGAATTTTGAGACTAGATTATGTTGAAAAAATAATCCAATTTAAAGTAATCATGATAAAAGATTTAGATTTAATTCAGTTAGTGGAAAATTGAATTTATTTGTGGGAGATTTAAAAGTTGGATTTAATTTGAAGATTTGAAATTGGATGAGATTTAAAAGCTTCGATTAATTTAAAAGAATAGGAGGATAAATTGGAATTGATTATTTAGGGGATATTTTGGTTAAATAAATAAATAAGTGGTGATTGGAAAAGATTTGATTTGATGGGTTGAAGAATATTATATTAAATAAGTTGTGTTTGTTTTGGGAAAAGGAAAAGGGAAATCTAAAATCTAAATATATATATTCAGGGTTTTGAAGAAGGAAAGGGAAAGATAATTTAAAGAAGTATATATATATTAAGTCAATCTTGGATTTCAGTAGGTTTTGGTTCTCAATTTGCAAGCCGTCGCCCGACCGCTCTCTCTCTCTGTTTTGGTGAGTACTCCTGTAATTTCGTGATTATCATTTGGTGTTGGTTTTAATTGTTGTTATCCGTTAGGTTTGAGTTTTAGATTCAAACTTCAAAGGATTTTAGAACTGGAAGCAAGAGAAGATTGTGACTTAGTTGCATTTTGGATAAGATTATTTGGTTTAATTGTTGAGGGTTTTAATTTAAGGATTTTGTGGGAATTGTTGGCTTCTTTTGGCCATCTATGATGTCACACTCCCTCCCAGATTACCCTCGAGGACGATGTGAGGACAACAAACATCACCCTTTTTGTGAGGTTCACTGTCCAACTGTACCTGAATAACCTGTTGAAACATGACTTATATAACTGTCCATATCACTAATTTTAATAACATAGACATTCAGATTAGGCACGCCCATAAATTCAATAACATGAGAATTTATATTAACATAACCAGGTACTCCAAACTCATTCACAAATAAACTTAGATGACATATACAATAACTCGTCTCACATCCCAACTACTAGCTAGCTATGTCTACATGTCACATACACAAAGTTATTTACACAAACAACAACCAAAATGCAAAGTATCTAATAACTCGAAGCTTAAGCATGGGAGCTTCAGTAGGCTAAGCACTGAGAACTTCTTCGCTACCTAGATGGGAAAGAAAACATGGAAAACATGAGTTAGATGCCCAATGAGTGACATAATATTTTAAACACAACTCGAGAGCCAAATTATGCTCAATAATAAAGAAACATAACTATAGCATAAAACTCATGTTAAGTCTTGAAATAAAACATAAGTTAGGTATTGAACATAAATACAGTTTACATAGTCATCAAACCTTCTTTTGCTTTAAAATTCCCTTAATCGAGAAGGAGCAAGGCTCAACACACTTGACGTCGAAAACAAACCTTAATTGGGGTGGAGTAATCTCGACATACCCAACGTCGAAAACCTTAGCTGATGTGGAGTAATCTCAACACAACAACGTCATCAATCACTATGTGCACATAGGACTATCTCGGGATGCCCAAGTACCTTCTCCGAGTCCTTCAGTACTGGGTCCCTAGGAAACTCAAATGCCTTCTTAACATCCTTCAGCATTGAGCTCCTTAGAAAACATTTTAGAAACAGGTATGCTTTGCATAAACAGTTTATTGTAAAACATTTCATGGAAACAGAGCATTCCTCTATATATATCATCTTATAATCATGCTTTTCAAAAACTTGTAGAAAACAGATAAAACATGCATTTCATGCCATAAAATCAAATATAACCAGCAGCCATCATGCTTATCATTTAATAAATGATCATAAAATCACATTTTATAAGGAAGCCTGGCTAAACATTTTAAATAGAATCGTTTTCAGAGAAAGAAAAGTGTCACTCACTATCCGGCCTGTTCCTCAGGGTCTATAGGCTTTTCCAACCTCAATATGACCTGAAATACCAATTATGAGCCATTAGATCCTCTCCTTGAAGTCTTTACAATCATCACTTAACTACATTTCATCCACGTTGTCCATATCAAGCCTAGTTTCCACCATTTCTATCATTTTTACCCTTTTAGGGACCTTTTTGCAAGATTCTCAAAATTTCCAAAAATACTTAAAAATCAGCTTAAAATTCATATTTTTCCATTTTTAGGTCAATAATTCAAGAAAATATCAATTTGGGTCCAAAAATGTCTAAATTTACCCAAAATGGCCGTAGGTAACCTTGGTGGGCAGCAGTTGGGCGAGGGGGTGGGCACTGGGCATGGGCAGCTCTGGCAGCCTCTTCGGCCAGCAGTGTCCTATTTCTAACCCGATTTTTCAGAGTTTCAAAACACCATTTCCTTTCAAATAAAAATTATGGGGCTCAAGTTTAATTTCTTAACTAGCTTACCAAGAAAATTCAACTCCAAAAATCTTTTCAAGCACACTTGAAAAATTCCTCAAAGCTAACTCGTCTAATTTGCTCGGTTTCTGTGACAACCTTCAGTATTTTGATGATTTCTCAAGCTTCCCGACCTCAAATCACTTCGGTAGCCCTAGGTCATCTTCCTAACTCACAGAGCTTCCTCTGGTCCAAAAATGGTGAAAATAGCACGAGGGAATCGGGAGAACCATTGGGTTAATTGAGCTGCTGGCTTAGAGTTCGAGTTGCTGCCCAGACCAACCAATCAGCTTAGGCCACTCACCAACTTGCTTCAACTTGTCTTCTCTTCATTTCTTCTTATCCTAAACATCCAAATTAAATATAATTTCTATTTAAATAATTAATTTAATTTAATTTAATATTTATTTCCTAACTTTACATTTTTCCTAAATAATTTTCAAAATTTGACCTTTTGACTTAAGCTTTCCTTCATGTTCCACAAATATTTCCTAAGTCCAGCCTTCCTCCTTGTACTAAAACACCATTAACTTCATCCCTTTTTATTCCTTAGCAAAGGTTAATGGAAAAGAAGAATACGAAATCATAATTACTTAAAGTGCACTAGAATTCCAATGCTTTCCTACTCATTCAAGCCAAAGCCAAACTTTTAACTTTTAACCATGACTTTTTATCTTTTGCTAAAGCTAAGGAAAATAGAGGTTAGGGCTTACATATGAAATATTTTGTTTGCATGTAATTGCAAAGATATGAGCATGATGATGTTTGTATGAGAGGCATTATGAATCTATGTCGTGAGATTTTTATGTAGTTTACCAGTTATGCATGTTAGTGATAGTTACCCTCCTACGTTGATTGTGTGTCCATCAGAGGATTTGTGTTCCTTCGGAAGCACCAGAGCTTTTGTGTTCCTTCGGGATCACCGGAGGTTTCGTGTTCCTTGGGATCACCAGAGGTTTTGTGTTTCTTCAGGATCACCAAAGGTAAGTGTTTCCTACGGGATTCACTAGAGGCTCGTGAACACTATTTGCTAATGGTAGGACGGGTCTAACCAATCACTCAAATGAGTGAAGTGTGAAAAGTAGAATTATGCATGTCCCACTAGTATGATGCACTTATTGGATATAAGTGGTGAACTTGACCTCGGTAATGGGGTTACTTACTGAGTATTTTGTATATTACAACATGAAATTGAATAAGAGCTAGGTTTATGATATTTAGTAACTTATGTAGGTTATAGACATCTACACTAAATAATATATTTATAATATCTATTACATTTATAATACTCCCCTTAGATATCCATATTATATAAAATAAATGCCTCAAAAAATCTAGTGAAGGAAAAAAAAAAGTACATTATTTTATATACTTTAATGACTGCTTCATTAAAAACATTGCTAGGAAAATCTGGTGAAAAAAAAACCATAGTCAAGGGAAAAAGAGTGCAGTAAGTTTGTTACCTGTCATGGAAACATCATTTGACATCTCATAGTCGTCACATTCAAATGTTGTGTACTAAGTTCTCAAGTGTTGTGGATAACAACTTTATAATAAGTTTGCCAAGCCGTCTTTTGAAAAAATTTGTTGGATCATGATGAGAAAATAAATCAATGTAAACTAATTCTCAAATAAATATAATATATGTCCAACTCTACTCCAATATCTTTCTTTAAGAATATTATATCTAATGGGATGAAAACCCTAATGCAGCAGAAAAAAAACAAGACCAAATCGAAATTGATTAGGAAAATTGAGAGACCATTACACTGGAAATTTACAAAAATAAATACATAGGTTAAACATACTTTTGAAAAAAACATACAGAGAAAAAAAACTTACTTTTTGTTGAAATCTAAACTCTTTGGGGATTTCTATCACGAACACCACTATAGGGAACCTTTTCTAGGTTTATGGGAATCTTGGAATCTTGGGATTTGTTTTTGGTTAGAGAGAATTTGAGAGAGGCTAAAAATTTTCCACAAATTGTTTCTGTCTTCTTAAAAAACACAAATAGACTTCATCGTGAGCTGTTTTGTCTTTTTGTAATAGGCATCCAGAGAGATGGGGAGAATGCAGATGAATACCACGTATCAGAAAAACCTCATTCCCATGATTAATTTTAGTTATTAATAAAATTAATAACTAAATTAATAATTAATAATTTAAATTCAATTTAATTAAAAATTCATTCAAATGAACATCTCTCACAAAACCTATAGTTTTAACTCAATTAATTTAACTAAATTAAATTAAATTAAATTAAATTAAATTAAAAAATCAATTAATTAATCATAAAATTAAACATCGCATATTTAATTTAACCTACATTTGAACCATATTCAATCGTATTGCTCTCATAATCTATAGTTTTAATCTGTATCTAATACGCATTAATTTTAACCTGTGGTTTTAATATGAATTCAAGTCATATTAAAATAACATTTGAACTTTTTCAAATATTTAATTCTCTCATACATTAATTTTGAATCATATCCAAAATTTAATTTATATTATAAAGTTTAGTTAAATTATAAACTTTATATTATAATGTATCACTATATATTATATTATTTCTCTAAGTAAATTTGAACATATCAAATTTCATTCAAGACATAATAACCTCAATACCGTTTACGAGTTAGAAAGAGGACCTAATTGACCTATAGATCAGAAGCTCCAACGATATGAGATTAACGGGTTAAACTCATTAACCACATTAATCAATATTCGTCAACTCTGTGTACACTCTACTAAAGACCCTCAGTTGCACTCTTCTCACTGCAGATATATTTCTGTATCCACGAATACAGACCAATAATAGCAAGTTAGTCATTCACGAGTATTTGTAACACTAGCTGGGTCAAATTACCCTTTTCCTCTTAGGTTACTTTTATATCCTTAAGTACCAATACTCCTCTGATGAACAACTTGTTTATGGTCCAACAATTAAATAGAAACCCTTCTCAGGCCAATGAGAGGGTAGGGCCCTTTGTTCAAGTCTTGGAGACACCATTTAAGAGAACACTCATCTACTTACTCTAAAGTTGGGAATGAGTGAAATTCATCTTGTATAATTATATTCCCAGCTCCTCACTCAATTTTATCCCCAAAACGGTAGGCATATTGAGTCGGCAATTGGCCACTCTCACCCATACAAATCAAAGGACAATCCCTCGTGAACAGGAGTTCATAATATACCCAGATAGAACGAATCACAATGATGAGTGATAGATAGAGATAGTGGTCTATCGTTGTATATCACTGACAGATAGTCATATGTAGAATACTTTCATTTCTATACTCACAAAATATTGTATGTAATAATATGAAGATGAAGAAGAACCACTACAGAACAAGTAAAGGAAAAAACAAATTGATAGACAAAGATAAGGCTCTATCACTAGATAGTGATAGTTTTCTATCAAAGTTTATTAGTCAGATAGACAACGATACATCTCTATCTCTGTCTATCACTAATAGACCCAATCACAATGGTGAGTGATAGATAGAGATAGTGGTCTATCGTTATATATCACTGACAGATGGTGATAATATGAAGATGAAAAAGAATCACTATAGGAAAAAGAAAGGAAAAATTAAACTGATAGAAAAAGATAAGGCTATATCACTGTCTATTTGTGATAGACATTGATAGTTTTCTATCAAAGTTTATTAGGGAGATAGACAATTATCTCTGTCTATCATTGATAAACCCAATCAAACTGGTGAATATTGTTGGGTTTTATGTCTAAAACTCGTAGATAGTAAATGTAAATAATTGACTATCATTAATAAAGTGTTATTGATGTTCTTTTAATAAGTGTTATTGATTATTTTGTCTTAATAACCCTGAAATCCAATAAACTAACATCCTAGATTGTCTTATGAGTCTTGAACAGTATGTGGAGACATACGGGGATTAATGACCAAGATACAACCTAAAGAGTCTATAGTATAAGGATAAGGTTGGGTACCTTATCCTGGTAACACTATGGATACAACCCACTTTGTAGTTGATACATGCAGTGATCCAACGCATTCATGTAGGTGGCATGTGAGTAGGTGTATTCTATGTAATGAGTTTGCATAAGACTGGACCTCGAAATAGTAATTATTAGATGTAACTTTGTTGACTAGTTTGGTTTTAATTTCAATAGGATGACCTAGGCAATTTAGTCTTAATCCTAAGTATATTATGAACTCATGTTCATGAGGGATTGTCCTTTGATTTGTATGGGTGAGAGTGGCCGGTTTGCCGACTCAATATCCCTACCATTTTGAGGACAAAACTGAGTGGGGAGTTGGGAACATAATTATACAAGATGGATTTCACTCCTTCCCGACTTTAGGGTAAGTAGATGAGTGTTCCCTTAAGTGGTGTCTTCGGGACTTGAACAAAAGGTCCTACCCTCTCACTGACCCGAGAAGGCATTCTATTTAATGGTTGGACCATAAATAGATTGTTCATTAGAGGAGCACTGGTACTTAAGGATCTAGAGGTAACCTAGGGGTAAAATGGTAATTTGACCCAACTGGCGTTACAAACACTTGTGAAGGACTAATTTTTTGTTATTGGTCTCTATCCATGAACACAAAAATATATCTGCAGTGAGATGAATGTAGCTGTGTGTCTTTAGTAGAGTGTACCCACAGTTAACGAATATTGATTAATGTGGTTAATGAGTTTAGCCAATTAATCTCATATCGTTAGAGCTCCTGATCTATAGGTTCATTAGGTCTTCTTGTTAACTCATAAAGAGTATTAAGGTAATTAAGTCTTGAATGGAATTTGGAATGTTCAAATTCACTTAGGAAATATAATATATAATGATACATTATTATATAAAGTTTATATTTTAATTAAATTTTATAGCTTAAATTTATTTTGGATACGATTCAAAAATTAAATTTATGAGAGAATTAAATATGTAAAATAGTTCAGATATTAGTTTAATATGAATTAGATTCATATTAAAACTATAAGTTATAATTAATGCATATACGATACGCATTAAAAACTATATGTTACGGGAAAAATATAGTTGAATTTGATTCAAATAAAAGTTAAATTAAATGTTAGGCATTTAATTTGGTAATTGATTAATTGAAGAATTAGTTGATTATTTGATTTAATTCAATTTAATTAAATTCGATTTAATTAAATTAATTGAATTAAAACTATAGGTCAGGTGAGAAATATTCATTTAAATATGATTTAAATGAATTTATTAAGATTTAATTAAATAAATTAGTTTTTTTTATTATTTTAATTAAATAAAAATTGTTTTTATTTAATTATATAAATGAAACTAGATAACTCCTTTGTGAGGGAATTATCTGAGACGTGGATTGATCCCACGTTTCCCATTTTTCTCTCCTTCATTGCCATCGATAAACCTTTCTATTCTTAAATGTTTTGCTAATTTTTCCCACAAATTTTCTCTCAAACTTTTCTAGATTTTCAAGGTTGGTTCCCACAAACCAATATCTCTAATATCTTAGAGAATAGGAAGGATTCTTCGCGGTGGTGTATTTTTTCAGACCCAAAAAGTTTTCTTAGATATTCGTCAGAAAAGATATGATTTTTTCTTTTCTGATTTTCTTGCTTAACCTAATTTTATACTGTAATTATTTTTGTATGTTTGCTTGTGCACAATATTTTTAAAGTCTAGAGTTAATATAAAAATTGGTTCTGTATTCTTTCGCGAGGTTTTATCCCTTAATATGAAGATAAAAAAGGACTACACAACAAATAAAAAATAAACTGATATACAAAGATAAAGTTCTAATAGACCCTGATAGTTTTCTATCAAAGTGTATTAATAAGATAGACAACCATAGATTGCTATCTTTGTCTAGCATTGATAGAAAGTGAAAGAACTAAACTCTACTTTGAGATTTTTAGTTTAAGAAGAAGAACAATGAAGACAAAATAATTAATAATGATAAGAAGAAGATCAACGGAGACGAAATAATTAATCATAATAATAAGAAAAAAGAAGAAGAAGAAAAAGAAAAAGAGATCTTGAGAAGAAGAAGAAGAAGAAGAAAAACCTAGACCAAGAAGATGAAGAAAAACCGGAGCGAAAAACAAGAAAAGAAGAAGAAGAAGAAGAAGAAGATGATGATGAAGAAAGACTACGCGTAGAAGAAAAAGAAGCAGCAACAAAATCCTCGACCTCGATTGAATTGCAAAATCACTATTGAAAGTAAAGAAGAAGAATAAAATTGTAGAAAAGGAAAGAAGAAGACGAAAATCAGGGAGGAAAAAATGCGTGCAACTTCAAATCGAAGAAAGGATATTTTTGGTATTTTCAAAAGTTTTTAAAAATATCTTAGTGCGGTCTAAATTTTGCTATTTTGATAAATAGTTTCCTAATTTTGCAATTCATGACGATTCCCAATAATTTGTATGTCATGAATATTATTAGCCATGAGTCTTTACATAATACAATAAATGCTCTCAAATTTGTTATTTAACATTTTTTTTTAATATATATATATTTTTTAAAATTTTCGTCTAAGGGGTTTTTGCCCTGAAAATTTGAGCGTAACTTTCTCAGCGAATTGCATTTGGGCGACTGGTGGAAACCTGGCACTTCGGGCTCTAGGAAGAAGAAGAAGAAGAAGAAGAAGAAGAAAGAAGAAAGAAGAAAAGCCATGGAAGAAGAAGAAGAAAGCGCCTCCAAAAAGATGAGAATTTACGTCGGAGGACTGGGTGCCGCCACGACGGAAGACGATCTCAGAAAGGTTTTTCAGAGTGTCGGCGGCGTGGTGGATGCTGTTGATTTCGTTCGTACCAAATCCCGCTGCTTCGCTTATGTCGACTTCTTTCCGTCATCCCAATCTTCCCTCTCCAAACTTTTCAGCACTGTAAGTTTCTCTCCTCGATTCCAATGCCAAACTCTCATTTCGTTGTTTCCTTCTTCTCTCGATTTGCGAGCGACGGCGTTCATTACCTTTCTTTTTCAAGAATGTTCATGTGCTTATCTCCGTAACTGGTTGCGATTTTAACCTAATGTTAGTTCGATTGATGTACTTTCCGTACCTCTTCATGAATTGAACGGCCTGTTCCTAGCTTAGCTGCTGAAAATTTCGATATTCTTATACACAGTACAATGGATGTGCTTGGAAAGGAGGAAAGTTAAGGCTTGAGAAAGCGAAGGAAAATTATCTTGCTCGTTTGAGACGGGAATGGGAGGAAGATGCTCAAATTACGGATAGTAATGTTGGTGCAGACATGAAGGTTGTTGCTCCAGAATTTACTGAATATGTCACCAAGTCGGAGCACATTCAGATTTTCTTTCCAAGTTTAGGAGAGGTTGGTCTTTACTTATTGAGTTTTCATTTTGATATGATTCAATTAATGCTTCATTGAAGTCTTGAATATGAAATTTGTTACAGGTGAAGTCTTTGCCAATTAGTGGAACAGGGACGCACAAATATGACTTTCCACATGTTGAGGTGCCTCCTCTTCCTGTGCATTTTTGTGACTGTGAAGAACATAATGTTTCTGCTCCCACTGGCAATTTCAAGGACACAAAAACAAGAGATTTGAATGCTGAGGATGGTGGAATGGATGAAGATGAAATCAAGATGATGAATGCAGTGTTGAACAAGCTCTTTGAGAGGCAAGAAGCTTCTCAATCTAATTGTAATGAATCCATGGCACACAATGATAAACATAACTCTACGACATTGACTGATAATCAACTACTTGAAGATATTAAAGAGGACAGTGATGAAGATAACCTTGTGCTTAATGTGGTGGCTAGTAACTGCAATTCCAAATCTATGCCATTGAACAGTGGAAATAAAAGCTTCAAAGCTCATGGGAACAGTAAGGTTAAGAATCATGCCACCATCACCACAATTACTGTTCTATCTGTTTGTTTACTGAGAGGCAATTTTTATTACAAGGGTTTGTTGCAGTGTTTTGGTTTTTTACATTTAATTAGAATTTATTATCTTAAACTTTGAATTTAGGTATACTTATGAAAGTGGACCGTTTCAGGGTGCGGCCAGGGACCAGAAAAATAATAGTAGAGTTCAAAGCAAGAAAAGGAAATATGTTACTAGTGAGGAATTTGATGGTAATGAATCTGTACCCAGCATCTCTACCAGCTATGGGGGCACTGATCCATCATATGATCCAGCTAGATCCTCAAGACCTCAAGCTCCTGATCAAGGTCCACTGATTCAACCTTCACGTTCTCAGAAATCTTCATGGAAAACACTTATTCGTGATAAGAATAACGTTTCATTTAGCATCTCAGACATACTGTCTTCAGTTACTTCAGCAAATGAAGGGCAAGCAGAAGCAGAAGCAGAAGCAGAAGCAGATAATCTTAATCTAGCTCATTCAACTTCTATCAGAAATAGTGACCTTGCAACTGCCGCGGAATTAGGAAGCAAAACAGAAGAAATTCAATCCCAGAAGATCAATGTTTCATTCACCGTTACAGACGTGCTACCTGCAGTTCCTTCAGCAGATCAAGAGGAAGCTGCTTCTGCTGATCTGAATCTAGCTCATTCAACTCCGAACAGAAATACTGACTTTGCAGCTGACCCAATATCAAAAAGCAAATCAGAAGAAATAAAATCTGTGGAGAGCTTCCCAGAAGCCCTATGTGCCGTTCCAAATGTCACCTCGAATAAAGGCAGAGGTTCTTCATGGCGGCAAAAATCTTCATGGACGCAATTGGTCAGTGAGGAAATCACCTCCTTCAGTATTACACAAATTTTACCAAGTAATCCTTCTGAAAAGCCGGTACAAGGGGAATCTGATGTTATCAATGTTAATCTCTCTGCTCGGAGCGAAACTAATGCTTCAAAACAACGGGACAGTCAATGTATTGCTGAAGATGGTTCTGCTGCAATTGTAATTAGAAAAGATGAAACTGCCTGGAATAATGTTAAGAAGAATGAACCACCAGCAGTGGAAGAGAATAAGCCTTCTCCAGCCCAAATTATTGATAGTAATTTGCCACAAGTAGGTTCATTTGATGTAAACAGTGGAGAAACTTGCCCATTTATGAGAAATTCTCGGTCGGTAGCAGAGTGGACAAAGATCAAAGCTGCGCTTTCTGGTGGTTCAAAGAAAAAAAAGCAGAGACAATAGATCACTCAAATATCAAAGGTATGTAACTCTTGACTCTTGCTCGAATTAGGGGCCGTGATTGTATCTGAACATAAATTGGTTTCATCCACCTAGGAACAGTTTGATGCAGCTTTGAGTAGGTTCATGTTTTTGACTAGGCTTAAGACAGGGCTCTTGGAAATATTTTGCGTTAAACATAAAATGGTAATTTCATTTATGCATACAAAAATGAGATTGAATCTTGTTTTGACTAATTCTAAATTGTTGTTTTTGATCTTACAGAAATCCCAAATTCGTAGTTGTATTTCTTATCTAGATATAATAGGATTGGGTGTGGTGCTCTTAGCCCATTAAAAGGCAATTTTTAAAAATCTTTTGGGCAAAATACACCTTTGGTCTTTGAGGTTTGAGATAGGTGCTATTTGGTCTTTTGAATTAATTTTAATTTACTTGTCATTGTTTTTCCTTTCCCTCTCCATCTCTTTCTCTTTGTCTTCTTTTCACACCGAGCTTCATGTCCAGAATGCACACCGACTTCTCCAATGGCTCGTGTCTAGTGACGTTGCCGGAGCTCACCTGGGATAAGGGGGTCCAAAGTCAATCCAGATAGGGAGGTGTTGAAAGAACAGTGATTTCGACTAATATATATTTTTTATTGCCTTTCATCTTTTTTTTTTTCCAATACTTGCAACAATTATCAAAGTATTGAGCAAAATTGCAGACATTAATCGCTCGAATTTGATAAAATGGAAAATTGGACAAAAATCGACACAGTTCTTCAATTACATGGTAAAACTTTCAAATTTACAAAATAGATAAATTTTCAACCCGTGTTTTAATCTTGTCTTTCATTTTTTCCAAATATTTTCAAACGAAGCGATAAGTTAACAAACAAATTGCAGGAGCGCCGTTTGATGAGAATAATGTACAGTTTTTTTATAGCCCTAACTTTTGTTCTCTTGACGTCGGTGACGTCGTCGGAGAATCGGCAGATGCCATGTGTCCAAAAGGCCCCTGCTGTGCTGGTTAGGGGTTTTGTGGATCCAAATTTGGTATAGTTAGTGCCACATCAAAACGATCGGAATTGCGAGGGGAAAGGATTTTACAGCTACGAGGCTTTTGTGGTTGTGGCAGAAAGGGAAACAGAAATTGAAAAGAGAAAGGAGAGGGAAAGAGAGACGGGAAGGAGAACCAAAAAAAAAAAAAAAGGAGGTTAAAAAAAACAAGCCCTTTTTTTTCCCCCCCTTTCCCCTTTTTAATATCTTTTTTTTTTAATATTATTTTTTTTTTTTTCCAATACTTGCAACAATTATCAAAGTATTGAGCAAAAGTGCAGAAATTAATCGCTCGAATTTGATAAAATGGAAAATTGGACAAAAATCGACCCAGTTCTTCAATTACATGGTAAAACTTTCAAATTTACAAAATAGATAAATTTTCAACCCGTGTTTTAATCCTGTCTTTCATTTTTTCCAAATATTTTCAAACGAAGCGATAAGTTAACAAACAAATTGCAGGAGCGCCGTTTGATGAGCATAATGTACAGTTTTTTTATAGCCCTAACTTTTGTTCTCTTGACGTCGGTGACGTCGTCGGAGAATCGGCCGATGCCATGTGTCCAAAAGGCCCCTGCTGTGCTGGTTAGGGGTTTTGTGGATCCAAATTTGGTATAGTTAGTGCCACATCAAAACGATCGGAATTGCGAGGGGAAAGGATTTTACAGCTACGAGACTTTTGTAGTTGTGGCAGAAAGGGAAACAGAAATTAAAAAGAGAAAGGAGAGGGAAAGAGAGACGGGAAGGAGAACCAAAAAAAAAAAAAAAGGAGGTTAAAAAAAACAAGCCCTTTTTTTTCCCCCCCTTTCCCCTTTTTAATATCTTTTTTTTTTAATATTATTTTTTTTTTTTTCAAAAATAAAAAAAAAAAAAGAAAATGATAAGTTCGATGGTTGAACTTTGAGAAGTTGTGTTTAACAAGAAATTGAAAAAGTGTCCAATAAGAACATGAACAACCAAAAGTTTCCAGATTTAAAGCCTCAAACTATTTTACCACTTGTAACAACGAGCATTCACCTAACTCAATAAAGGAAACATTTTAACATTAATAAACTTCAAGAACTACTTCAAACTATTGAGCATGCTAATAAGACCAACTTGAAGTTTCAAAATCAAGCAGCGCCAACTCTATTCTTCAAATTGAACATAAAATTTTGTAATAAAAGGATTAGCAACAACGAAAACATTAGCCAGATTATCGTTTGGGCAGGGTATTTGATTGGTGCCCCATTTCAAATAGGGAGGGTGAGGATTTGGTAGCCCTGTTTTCTTGGGAAGAAATTAAGAAGGCGGCTTTTGGGAGTGGAAAGAAGCAAATTGCAGGGATGGGATGGTATCTCGATGGCGTTTTATCAAGATATTTGGGAGCTTCCCAAGAATGAGTTGGAAGGTGTATTTAAAGAATTCCTTGAGAGGGGCATATTGAATATATCTATTTCTAAAACGTTTGTGTGCCTCATTCCGAAGAAGAACATGCAAATACCCCTATTAGTCCTATCACGAGTGTTTATTAGATTTAAGGAAAGTGCTTCCTTTGACTATTTCGGTTCTCAAGGTGCTTTTATATCATGGAGATAGAGATAGTTTCTTGATTAGGCCTTTATTGCCAATGAATTTTGTTGGGGACTATAGAGCCAAAAAGATGGTAGGGACGATTTTAAAAATTGATTTAAGAAAAGTGTGACCATGTTGATTGGGACTTTTTAGACAACCTGTTGAATGAAAAAGGTTTCAGGTATAAATTGAGAATGTGGACGTGAAACTGTGTCAGGAATGTGAACTACTTGATCCTTGTTAATGGAACTTTGAAGGAGTCGATTAAGGATTCTAAACTCATCTTGAGGGAGGTGGAAGGTAACATCATCGATCCCTTTAAGGTTGGTTCGAAGGAGGTGGCGTTCTCTCTCCTTCAGTTAGCAGATAACACTATGTTTTTCTTTTTATTCTGGTAAAGAGGAATCCTTTTGATAAGAACCAGCGTTAGATTTTGTGGTTCAATTGTGATCAGGAGAAACTGAGGAGTTGGGCGAGTGGTATTGGTTCTGAAGTGGGATCCTTTCCGTCTTACCTTAGTCTCCCCCTTTGGGGAATCCGAAGGCTATTTCTTTATGGGATTCTTTGCTTGAAAAGATTAGGAAGAGGTTAGATTCGTGGAAGAAGAATTTCTTTTCCAAATCTTTTGTACTACTCACACTAAGTTTAAAGTATTTTCAACAGGGACAATTTGAAACCAAAGCTATAGGCTCCTTTTATTGTGCTTGGACTCCATCACTAAAGGGAATAAACACTTCATCTTGCAATGGAAGCATTGGATCTACATTGATTTTAAAAGAGTCTCGTTTGCGGTCACTTTCAAATGACCAATCAAAAACAATTTATACCGAACTCTCTACTACTACTACTACTAAGACATAGCATTAATGGTAAGTTTAAAGGGATTGAATCCTAATGTGGAAGCGTAAGATCACTTTTGTCTTTGATTTGAGAAAAAAAAACATAATTAATTTTTTTGAAAAAATAAGGCTAAGTGTATGTAACGGAGAATTTAGAAAATACCTTATGGATGAATAGGATTTTTCTAAATTATTTGGAGTTTTCTAAACTGAAACTCCAAGGTCACGAAGACCGCCGTTAAGCAACCTTGCTATGACTCAGTGAGGATCAACGGGATGGTGAGATTCTTTCTTAGAGAATTTTAGAGAGAAGGGAACTTATGGTTTTTTTTTTCTTTCTTTCTTTCTTTCTTTCTTCTCTTGTTAGTTTTATGTATTTCTAGAACTTTTTTTTAGAATAATGTTTTTTAAAAAAAGAATTCCAAAAATAGGGTGGGGGAGAAAGAAATTTGAAAAATGGGGTTATGAAATTGTGGACCCGGTCCACGATTTCCTGTCAATCGTGTACGTGTGTCAGCGGGGCAGTCTGCATGCAGAGCATGCATTGACCGAACTCGTGGACGGGGTCCACGATTTCGGTAATCGTGGACCGGGTCCACGAGTTTCCTTCTATAAATCCCAGCCGGCCAATCACCATCCTCACTTCTCTCATTTCCACCATCTTCATTCCTCTCTTTTCACTCTTCATTTCTCTCCTCATATCTCTCCTTTCACTCTTCATTTCTTTCCTCATTCTCTCATTTCTCTTATTTGAGTTCTCGTTTGTCATTGTCGCTGTCATTTCTCTTCCTTTTTCGTTCCGCCGCCGCCGCCGCTGCCAGTACCACCGCTGCTACCGCCGCCGGCGCCATATACGTATGCATATACATTTTCCTTTCTAATTATCTTATAAATATGCAATAGTTATATACGTTTTATTTTGCATGTATGAATAAATTTGTACATGTATACCCCATTTTTCGAATTTTTTTTTTAAATAACATTATTCTTTAAAATACCCCTTTTGCATGCATGAATAAATTTTAAAAATTTAGGTTTTAGTATTGATTATTATTCGGTGTTTATTGTTATAGGAATAATTATTGGTAAATAATGTGGTGGGAAATTAGTTATATTGGGTAGTAAACTCGTGGACCGAGTCCACGAGTTTATAATTTTGGGTAGATTTGGACTAATTTTTCTTTTTAACCTTTACAGTCGTAAACGAATTTAAATATGTCGTTTTGTCCAGAAGATTTAGTTATTATTGAAGCTGGAAATTGTGCGGATAGTGACATTGATGTAGAAATTGATGAATTGTTTGGAGAAGAAGAAAATATAGAAAATGAAAATGAGTTGGTTCAGTCGGAGATATTTACACAGATAGAATGGGAAATTACTGATTCAGTTTGTGAACAAGGATCAATCTTGGAGGAAAGGGGAAAATGTACAGATAACTCTAGTATAATACAAAAAGGAATGTTATTTGATACGAAAGAAGACCTACAAATGGCAGTAAAAAAATATTGTGTGACTGAACACTACCAAGTATCTGTGGTGGAATCGAACCAAGATATTTGGTATGTGCGATGCAAGCAATGGGATGAAGGTTGTAGGTGGAGGTTGCGTGCATGTCGGCGCAAAATCTATGGGATGTTTGAAATTTCTAAACTTGGAGAGAACCATACTTGTTTATACACAGAATTGGCACAAGATAATGCACAACTTGATTCTAATTTCATGAGCATTGAAATTCAAAATTTAGTTAGAGCTGATCCTAGTGTGCCTGTGGCGGTACTACAAGAAGCACTTAAAAAATAGTACGGATATAACGTCAAATACAGACGTGTGTGGGAAGCTAAGAAAAAAGCTTTGATTGCAGTCTTCGGCGATTGGGAGAAATCGTATTCAGAACTTCCATACTGGTTGAGTGCTGCTATGCACTACAATCCTGGTACACGAGTAGATTGGCATTTTCTCCCTTCTGATGTGCCTGGTAAAACTATATTTGGTCGTGTTTTTTGGGCATTCGGTCCTTCAATTGAAGGGTTTAAGTACTGTAGGCCTTTAATTCAAATAGATGGAACCCATTTTTACGGCAAGTATAAAGGGAAATTGCTCACTGCTTTGTCTATTGACTCGAATAGGCATATATTTCCTCTTGCATTTGCTATTGTTGAAGGGGAAAATACATCTAGTTAGTCATGGTTTTTGTGGGCATTGCGCGAGTATGTTACTGACCGAGAAGAGATTTGCTTAATTTCGGATAGACACAGAGGGATCATTGCAGCAATTAACAACGAGGAAATTGGTTGGGCTGAACCTAAAGCATGTCATCGTTATTGTTTACGTCATGTTGCGAGTAATTTCAATTCCAAATACAAATCAAAGCAACTTAAAGATTTGGTGTTTAGGGCTAAAAATCAACACCAAAGACGTAAGTTCATTCGAAACATGAAAGAGTTAAAGAAATTGAACCCTGAGTGTCTTGAATATTTTTCTGATATAGATTTGAATAAATGGACGCAATCACACGATAATGGGTATTGCTTTGGGTGGATGACAACCAATGCAGCTGAATGTTTGAATGGGGTATTTAAAGGAGCTAGAATGTTACCGATCACATCGATTGTTAGGTTAACATTTTATCGGACAATCTTATACTTTGAACGCCGTAGACAAGAAATAAGTGAAGCAATCGATCGTGGGGACATGTACACAGAATATGCCATGATAAAGCTTAAAAGGTGGGAGAAACGAGCAACTGCACATACAGTGACGTCAGTTGACAGGGAAACACAAAGTTTTGAAGTTCGAACTGGCATCAGTATGGTTTCTCCCTATAAAGGCCAAAACATACAAGTAGTGTGCCTGAAAGAGGGGACTTGTTCTTGTAACAAGTGGCAGTCATTCAAGATTCCATGCTCTCATGTAATTGCAATTTGTAATTACATGCGTTTGTCATACGTGCATCTGATTGATGAATACTATAAATGTCTCATTTAAAGTTATGCTATGAATGTCGCTTCCATCCAATACAGCACCCTGACTATTGGCCAGAGTTATCATTTACGGAAGTGCATCCTAATGCAAACTTATTAAGGGAGCATGGTAGACCCAAAACTTCGCGAATTCATAATGAGATGGATTGGCACGAGGCAGGCATAAAAGTTCGATGTAGGATATGCAAGGGATCAGGGCATAACAAGCGTACCTGTCCACTCCGTAATTTAGGAGCTTCATCTTCGAGTCATTCATAGTTTAGCAAGCAATGTATTTCGTTTATTTAACATTGTAATGAATTTTGTTTATTAAACATTGTAATGTATTACGTTTATTTAACATTGTAATGTATTTCATTTATTAAACATTGTAATATATTTTGTTTATTTAATATTGCAATGAATTTGGTTTATTTAATATTGTAATGTATTTCGTTTATTTAACATTGTAATGAATTTTGTTTATTTTAACAGTGTTGAATATGGATCCTGGTCCATCTAACCCTGTTCAGCTATATCTTTAAAACACTCACCGATCACAGACAGTATGGGATAATGCATCCACCGTGGTACTATGTTGTCGGAGAAGAGAGGCAGTTTCCCAGCATACTATACCGTTCGATGTACGTATAGTGCCTTATCTACAACAGACCGGTTTTATTGGGGTTGCACAAATTGGATTCATACAGTTGGACTGGCACCTCATTACTGCTTTAGTAGAGCGCTGGAGACCGGAGACCCACACATTTCATATGCCTGGTGGGGAATGCACCATCACGCTGCAGGACATTGCAGTACAATTTGGACTACCAGTGGACGGAGAACCTGTTACTGGTTCGTTGCAGCATGATTGGAAACAGATCTGTGAAGATTTCTTAGGCATTCGACCACTTGACTTAAAAGGCTCAAGGTTGAGTCTCCCGTGGTTAGCCTCTCAGTTTACAGAATTGTCTCCTGATGCCGATGACGTTAGTATACAGAGGTATGCACGAGCATATATTATGCAGCTTATCGGAGGCTTTCTGTTTGCTGACAAATCCAACACGTTGGTGCACTTAATGTTCCTCCCACTACTGGCAAGTTTTGAGCAAGCTGGTAATTATTCGTGGGGTGGTGCTTGTCTTGCATGGCTGTACAGAGAATTATGTCGAGCCAGTCATGCACAAGCTTTGGATATAGCAGGCCCACTGATACTACTTCAAGTATGGGCCTATGATCGATTTAGCATTGTTGCACCACAAATCCAATTACAACCTCCCGAACATTTCATAGGACGTCCACTCAGTGCCAGGTATTACTTTCTGTATATATTAATTTTTTTGTCAATACAATTAGCAAAGTATTTAATTGTTTTATATCCATGTGATAGATGGAGCGGTGTATTAGCTGCATCTGAACAATCAGCAAACATGTTGCTGGTATATCGCTCAATTTTTGACCGTTTGATGAAAAATCAGGTAATAATAAATATGTTGCATATAACTGAATATTACATATGTTTTTAGGTTCTAATTATTCTTGTACATGGTTTCAGATTAATTGGACGCCATATACACCACATGTTATGTCGTTGTTGCCTGATTACTGTCATGATGGACAAGACATTTGGTTGACGGTCAGCCCACTTATATGCTTTCACATCGTAGAGTGGCATCAACCAGATCGAGTGTTGAGACAATTCGGTATGCGGCAAACAGTACCGACGTTGTGTAATACACTCCCTCAACTACACCAAATCGATTTAAGAGGTAAACACGACCAAAATTGGCATCAAGTTCATGCAGAATATATATCATTTTGGCGTGCACGTCATGGCCGCTGTGCACAAGGAGAAATAATAAACGAGTCGGATGTGTCTAATGACTATTTGTCCTGGTACGACTCTATCACAAGAAGATTTATTACACCTAACGGTGCCTACTATTATTGCATGGTAAGCATCTTATTATGTAGTGTTTTTCAATTACATGTTAAGAATATTCTTTTATACTTATATATATTTTTTTTATCGTGCAGAATAATTTTGTCCACGATGTGCACAGTTACTCCTTAGAACACAATTTACCAGAGTTAAGTTCAATGTGTGAGCAAAACATGGTAAATGTTGAAGAAATCATTCAACATACAAGGAGGCTCAATGTTGCTGATACTGATCGAAAACGTATTCGTCGTAGACGACAGAGACAACGTGACGAAGGTGTTCCAGAGCAACCCAATGACCAAGAACCTCCCATATTACAACCAGACATTGCATCCGGTTCTGGCCATCAACAGGAATATTATGGACACAATGAATTTCCATCTGTCGTCACCCAACAGGATATCGACGATGTAATCCACCAGCAACAACAAACTGAAGTGCCTGTGCCTCGTCATGGACAACGTGCGCGAAGAAGACCACCATGTGGCACTTGATTTGTATTTTAAATTTTCTGATTTGTATTAACTTTTTATCTTTAACTAAATGAATTAATGATTTTCCATTACATTTTCAAAAATTAAGAATCAATGAAACTAAACAATAATTGATGAACACAAGTAATAAGCAAAATTTCATTTAAGTGGGTAATTAATTAATTAACTTATTTATCATGGGAAAAAAACCGGACGATTTTGGACGTATCACGGGAAAAGAACGGGGGTAAGAAGTCTTTTTGATCAAAACTCGAACCATAAATACTATCCGAAATAATGAAGGGTGCTTGATAATATTCCATTCCTTGAAATCTTGTGAATACTAGAGCTGAAACGGTAGCTACTAAAGTGTAAACTGCTCGTTCCTCCTTCCCCGCAATTTTAGCATGATACTTGGTGTGGTTGGGGCAAACTCGTGGACTGGGTCCATGAGTTTGGTTGAAATCGTGGACCGGGTCCATGAGTTTGGTCAACACTCGTGAACCCGGTCCACGACTTACTTACACAACGACCGCCACGTAGCAAAGTTGACTGAAATCATGTACCGGGTACACGATTTCACCACTCCAATTTACAAATTATTTTCCAAACCACCCTATTTTTGTCATTAGTTTCTAAGTAACCCTATTTTTTGAATTTTTTTTTTTAAATAACATTATTCTTTAAAATACCCCGTATTTCTATATCACTATAGAGACCAAGCCTTAACCCTAATTTATAATTATTATTTATTAAATATATTAAATCAAATTTAATAATATTAAATAAATAATAATCAATTAATTAATTCAACTATTGATTAATTAATTAACAAATAAACATCACATATTTATTTATAATGCATTTAAATCATATAAAAATGCATATCTTTCTCTAAAGCTATAGTTTCAATATGAATCTCATTTATATTAATTTGACTTTATAGTTTCAATATGAATCTAATTCATACTAAATTAATATCTAAATCTAATTCAAATAACAATCTATCATATCATATAGTTTCAATTATAAATCACATATATAATTAACTATAATGTATCATAATAACATTATACTTTATATTAATTTTTATTAATATAAAATTTCATTAAACAATTTAAACAATTCAAATTGTTCTATAATTTACTGATCCTTGTTTTACCCGTAGTGAGCTAGCAGGGGACCTAATGGACCTACATATTTGAAGCTCTAATTATTCAAAACTAAATGAATTTTAACTCTTTAATTAACTTAATTAAAATTCATTAACTGTGAGTTACTCTACTAAAGACCAACAACTGCACTCTTTACACTATAGATATATTTCTGTGCCCATGGATATGACCAGTCATCAATAAGTCAACCCTCCATAAACTGCTCGTAATAATAGTTGGGTCAAAATTATCATTTTACCTCTATAAGTACTTCTTTCTCCTTAAGTCCCACTAAACAACATGTTTATGGTCCCACCATAAACAAATCCCTTTTGGGTCAATAAGAGGGAGAGGCCCCTTGTTCAAGCCTTGGAACCAGCACTTAAGGGAGCAACTTATCTACTTTCCCCGAGGATGGGAAGGAGTGAACTCTATCTTGTAAATTTATGTTCCTAGCTCCCTATTCGGATAGATCCCCAAAATGGCGGGCTTATTAAGTTAACGACACGAGTCACTCTCGCCCATACAAATCAAAGGATTGTGTTCATAAATAAGAGTCCATAACTCACTCAGGATTGAGATTGAGTTACCTATAGTCATCCTAATGAAAAGTTAATCTCTTCAATCAACAGTGTTATAATAAGAGACTAATCATTTTGTGGTCTGTTTTTTATATAAACTCTTTATATAGAATACCCCCATTCACATGTCTTCACATAAACGATTTGGATCTGATGGAGTTAGAAAACATGCAGCGGAAGAAATTAGGATGCAAAGCACTCTAATTACATCAATTTAAAGGAAAAATATGCTTAGATGAATTGAGATACAAAGGTAGTAACACTTACTTGTTGTAGCTCAAAATTCGTAACCGAGAATCTCCAAAATTGATCACGAACTGTTCACGGACCGCCATTAGAGTTATCTTGTTAATCTTGAGCCTTAGAACAGATGGTGGGATCCAAATTTGAGTAGAAAATTGGAGCAAAAAATGTGAAGAACACAATTTTTTTTCGATAGAGAGAAAAGACCTTCCCATAAGGTTTTTCTTCACCCAAAAATCCAACCTTTTTTCAGCTTCTTCTCTTCCTTATTTGAAGAGAATAACATGCATCTCAAAATGCCCTTGCTGAATCACACAACACTTGGTTAATAAGATGCTTGGATAAATTAAATTTGCATGTGAAGGAGAGCTCTCCACCTCCTCCTTCACCATGCAACCGAAAAGTGAAAGTTTATGTTCTCAATTGAAAAATTGAGAAATCAATTTTTATTTCATAAATCACAATTTCAATTTAATATAATTAATTTAAATAATAATTAATTAACTAACTAACTAATTAATTACATTAAATTAATACTCTTCTACTTTTTCGACAATTTCAAACTCGATGAATCTCTATTCACTGGTATAATATTTAAATCACATTTAAATATTATTAAAATCCCAATTCGTCTAATTCACAATTAAACAAATCAAATCGTAAAATGCTCATTTTCTTAAATTTGAACACTTCAAATTATCCCAATATACTGTTCTAAGGTTTAGTTCACGAGATAATAAGGGGACTTAATGGACTTACAGATCATGAGCTCCAACGATCCGAAATTAACCAGTTGAACTCTTTAACCTAGTTAATTAACATTCGTTAACTATCAGGTCACTCCACTAAAGCCCAGTAGCTGCACTCTCCTCACTGTAGATGTATTTCTGTCCATTTGAAATAACCATAATTAGTAAGTCAATTTGTCTCACCCACTCCCGGGTTACCCTCTTAACCCAAAAAGAGGCGAGAAGATAGCATATATTGACTCCTCACAACATCTACTATCAACTTAATTTCCTTCACAACTCAACCAAGTACAAAATTATAACTTGCATCAAAACCACAAATGAAAATTTCAAAATTAATTTTTTTTTTTAAAGATTAACAACAGAGTCTTATACACAATATTCACTCCTTAGACCCCAATATGTACAATGCTAGGTCTAAGTATAAATATTTACAAGATTCAAAATTAAATGGCAGATCCAGATGAGTTTGACGAGTAGACTAAGCACCTCAGTTTCGCTCGCTACTTGAAAAGTATGAAAACATTTGAAAGCATGAGCTAGATAGCCTAGTGAGTAACAAATTTTGAAAACCATTATTGGCTTTAAAGCTCAATGAAATTATGCTCGTAATTCCAATAGTAAAGCATTGAAGCTTATAAATATTTGTATATGCTTGAAAGATTTTTCCTTAGTTGAGGCAGAGTAACCTCTATGCTGCTCAATGTCGAAATACGACCTTAGTCAGGGTGAAGTAATCTCAACACGCCCAACATCGAGAACAACTTTAGCTAAGTAGAGTAATCTCAACATAACAGCGTCGAAAACCACCTTAGTTAGGATGGAATAATCTTATCATACCCAACGTCGAATAACCTTAGCTGTGTGGAGTGATCTCAACACAACATCGTCACATTTCCTTTTATGTGCACATAGGAATTATAATTCAGGCTGCTCATATGCCTTCTCCCAGTCCTTCGGCATTGAGGACCATTTTCAAATAAAAGCATGTTAAATCATTTATAAAGACGAGTTTAACAATTTCTCAGAATTTCTAGAGTATTTTTCAACAACATGCTTTCCACAAAATCCGACATTCTAGAGCATTTTGCTCAAAACTAAGTAAACGCATGTTAAAAAACATATTGAAGAAACACATCCTTATCAAATTCAATTCATGCCAGAGATCTCATATTTTGCAATAAATCGGGCATTCTAGAAATATTAAAAATATAAATCGAGCATTTGAAAAATATCAAGATAATAAATCATTTAACGAAATTAAGTTACTCACAACTTGTCCTGGCTTTTTACGGATTAAATGCTTCCCTTAGCTTCTCCCGACAAACAAAAATCAAGCCAATCTTCTCTCTTTTCTCAATTCCCTCTCTTTTCTCACTTTTCTCTTTCTCTCTTTTTCTTTCTCTCCTTCCAAAATAACTCCCGGCTACAATGAATTCAATTCTTTTCCAAAGGAAGCTATTTATAAGCAGTAAACTTCGTCAAACCTTCAGCCAATTTCTAACACTTCAACTATCGATTTGTCAAATTGCATGTTAAAAGCTTCATGCATCAAAACAAATGTTTCTTTGCATGCATTCTTGGCCATGCAGCCCAACACCTCCTGCTTATGAAGTGTAATTTCCAAAATTCAGCCACTTAGCATAAAAAATTTGGTCAAAATCGAAGAAAAATGCATTCTGCCACTTTTCCTGTAAAATTCTGCCGGTTCAATTTCCTGTAAAGTTCTGGCAGTTCACTTCCAGGTAAGTTCTGGCGGTCCGGTTTCCTAGTAAGTTTCGGCGGTTCAGCAACGATTTTCAGTGTAATTTCCCGTAAACTTCCAGCGGTTCAGCTTCTCGCCTTGCTTCTTGGTAAGTTTTGCCGGTTCAATCTTAGTAAGTTCCACCGATTTGACTCTTGAAAATTGCTTCATAATAAGTTCCTCTTTCCTGATAACCTCTATTTCCCAGTAAGTTGACTTCCAGGTAACTTTTGTTGACTTTTCCCCGTAAGTCCGACTTCTTGGTAATTTTTGTTGACTTTTCCCGGTAAGTTTGACTTTTTCCATAAAGTTCTGTTGACTTTTCCTAGTAACTTTGTTGACTTTGTCTGTAAATTTTGACTTATTCTAGGAAAGTTTCTGTTGACTCCTAGTGACCTTTTTCAACCTTTTAAACGTCCAAACTACCTCAAAAAGTCCAATACTTAACAAAATTCCAACACTTCAACCAAATTTGGCTAACTCCACAAACCCTAATTTCTTGCTTTAAAATTTTCCTAACTCCATAGGCTTATTTTCCAAATGTACACCCTTTACCCTAACTTCTTCTCTTTATAACTCATAAGCAACTAGGTCAAAGGTTAGGGTGTCACACGATCATTCACAAGTTGTTGTGATAACTTATAGAAATACAAGTTAGTATAGTCATTATTTGATTTAATTAGAGTAACTTTGGAGTTAAATGCATGATTTTGGTAGTTGAATGATGAAAAATGTATCATCATGCGTTGGCACTACTTACAAAAGAAAATGCCTGAAAAATGATGAGCTTTTTTGTTCCTAACGCAGGGTTAAGAAGAAAAGAAGTGCAAACAACCAAGTACGAAGAGACGAAGCTACTGCGAGAACAAGTGGAAACCCATGCGTCGAGCCTATGCGTTGAGACCATGCGTCGATGAAGAAACAGACGCATGCTCAAACAGCTGTCATGTCATTATGAAAAAGAGCAACAACCAATCAGATCATGGCAGAACAAATAGGCTGACAAATCTGAAAAGTCTATGCAGCGTGGCTAAAATTCAATGCAAAGGTGTCAGGTCATCATGATATCAACCTTTTGACGCCTATAAATAGCCCAAAAGCTTCTCCGAGAAAGGAGAGGAGAGAAAGAGAGACCAATTCAAGAGGCGAAAGCTCTACATTATTTCTCCTTCACCATAACCAGCCTCCATTTCGAGCTCTTCTGAGAGAAGGATTCCTAGTCCTCTAATGAACAATCAGTTTGTGGTCCAACCAACAAACCGAGTCCCTCTCGGGCCTATGAGAGGGTGGGGTCCCTTATTCAAGACCTGGATTCAGTACTTAAGGGAACAACTTATATACTATCCTTTAATAAGGTAAAAGTGAATTTCATCTTGCAGGACTATGTCCCAGCTATCTGTCTGATCTTATCCCTAAAATGAGAGGCATATTGAGTCGGCACACTAGCCACTCTTACCCATGCAAATTAAAGGATAACCTCAAACAAACAGGAGTTCATAGTTAGCTTAGGATTAAGATCGAGTTATTTAGGTCATCAGGTTGAAATAATCAGTTTTAACAATAAACGGTGTTATAAAGTAAATGTGATTATTTCTTAGTCCAGTCTTTTGCAAACTCATTGCATAGGATACCCCCACTCATATGTCTCTACATGAATGATTTAAGATCACATCGTTTGTATCAAATACTAAATGGGCTGTATCCATAATGTTCCCAAGATAAGGTACCCAGCCTTTATCCATATATTATAGACCATTTTGGCTATTACTTATACTTGATCCACTTTTATCATATAAAGTCTAAGCATTCACCATATAGCCATGGGTTCTTAGTTTATTGAATTTAAATGCAATTCACATATTCAATAATAACTTTATTGAGAATAAAATCCATAAATTACAAACGAGTTTTAGGACATAAAACCCAACAGGATCAAATCATTTGTAACACTTACAACTCTTGTAATAATTACAAAGTGGGTATGTGTGGAATGGAGATAGTGTGCATGAAGTTAAAAGCATGAAAATAAAAGCAAGCGGGAAAATGTAATCTAGGGTTGGAAATTTTAGTTTTGAGTGCAAAAGGGATTCCTAAGTAATTTCAATCGTTGATTTCTGTTGATTAAACATACATTCAATTCATATGTGCACAATGACTTACTCACCCTAAGCAAACTCATTGATGCTACAGATAGTCGAATCGTCAGGTTAAATTAAGCAAGTGCCCTAATTATGAATCGAAACCCAAGACTTTAATTAAACTAAATGCCTTAATCCTATTGGGTTCATAAGCGTCCATATGGAATTAAATACATTTGCATTACGTTTAAAGGGTTCCATTGTGTGATTGATCAATTAGGTAGCCCAATTAGCTAACAAATTTATCTTTCAAACTAGTTAAAGCATACATTCTAGGTTTATAGAAAGCTTATATTCCTATCATACATGTTCAACCATTTGCTTCTCGTGTAAACCCTACTTTCATCCTCCTAGTACCAAGCTAAGTGAGTTATTAGAAGTTGTGGACTTAGAGAATTTACAATGGCTCATGTTAAAAGAGGCAAGGAAAAGGAGTGGTGTAAGAAAGGCTTTGTTGTGGACTTAAGAAAATTATCTTTGTTTAGATTGAAGGAGGCGTGGAAAAGAGAAGCCAAGAAAGACATGTTTGTAGACTTAGCTGTGGGAATGATTTTAAGCAAGTACTAAGCGTGTAGCTTGAAAAGGAAGGGGACGGGTGCCATGAAGAGGAATAGCCGAGAGCTACTTTGACATTGAGTAACTGGGCCTAAGTGTGTGTGATGCAGGCACAAGCTGTTGGTGAATAGATGAAGGATTTGTCTATAAGGTGTGGTTTATGTTGGTTGATGAGTGCTTGAGTAGCAAGAAGGTAGGATGCATCCAAGAGGTGCTTGGTTGAAGACTTATGATGCACTTGGTTGAGGTCAGTAAGAGGGAATGATGCTTCCTTTGCATGTATGACAAGTTGTTGCAGCTAGAGATTAGTGCTGCGTTTAAAGTGTGTATGATGCATTATGCTTATATTGGCCTACTGCCGTGTTAAGAATTATAAAAGACTTGTACATTAAACACAAGTTTTTCTATAAAAACCTAAGTGCAAGTTTAAATAGGTTTTCCTGGAGAGTTCAGAGTCGAACACAAGGATTTGTAATAATTATGCGTTGAGATTGTTCTTCAATTTGATGTGTTGGGCTATACAATAATTACAAGTGTTCGTTGTTTTCTATGCTAACTACAAAGAATAGCTTTATACAAAGATAAATTGGTGGATAAACATGTGGAATGGTGATGCGGAATGGATAATGGATGAAGTTAGTTAAGTATAAACATATTTGGACATCATGCGTGGAAGGGATGGATCCATGAAAAAGGGTAAGTTAAGAGAACTAGCTAGCATTTTCCTAAGTGTTAAATAATTTTTCATGCTTACAAACTCAAGATTGAGAATACATCACTCGATGCTTTGAAACCACATTAATCTTATCTCTAAGACACACGGTGAGTTCTTCGAGCAAAAGTTGAATTTTATTTCTAAAGCCAATTTTTTCTTGTTAAATGCTAAAAATTAACCACCGACTCTCTTAAGCAGATGAATATACTCACTTAAACCTATTTGTTCAATAGATTTAAGCAAGTTTCAAGTACCCATTTAATCAAGATGAAACATATTTAATCACACTTGAAAATACTAACTATTTACACTTAACTCATTAATCATCCAACATTCATGATGCAAAGTGTTATAGATGAGAATATATGGAAGATTAATGTCAATCAAACTTGTATTACGTAAATAATTAGATCTCTCAAAAGTTATTAACAAAATACAAATAAGAAGGGTGTTCATAATGAAAGGAAGAAAATTAGAAGTCGTCAAGCCACCAATGGCAATATCTTGGCTCTTGGAGGCTTGAGATTGTGACTATCTGATACATGATTTATACAAAGGATGGATTCTCACTCTCTGAGAGGTGACTTTGAAAACTCTCAGAATCTTCTCACAGAAGAGCTCGAAATGGAAAATGGCTATGGAGGTTGAGGGAGAATTTGCACAAAGCTTTCACCACTGAGTATTTCTCTCTACTTTGAACATGAAGTGCATGGGCTATTTATAGGCGTCCAAAAAGGTGGTCTCATGATGACTTGACACCTTTGCATTTAATTCCATGCCTTGCTGCGTGGACTTCTTCATGTCTTCGGTTTATTGGATCTGTCATAATTTGGTAAAATCAGTTGTTCACTTGTATATTGACATGACAGTTGCCGACTGAGTGTCTGAATCACTCTTTCTGTTGGGTTTTATGTCCTAGACTCGTTGTTTGTAATTTATGGATTCTATTCTCAATAAAGTTGTTACCAAGGTTTATTTAGTAAAGTTGTTATTGAATATGTGAATTGTATTTAAATCCAATAAACTAAGAACCCATGGCTATATGGTGAATGCTTAGACTTTATATGATAAAAGTGAATCAAGTTTGAGTTATAGGTAGCCAAAATGGTCTATAGTATATGGATAAAAGCTAGGTACCTTATCTTGGGAACACTATGGATACGATCCATTTAGTATTTGATACAATGATGTGATCCTAAATCGTTCATGTAGAGACTTGTGAGTGGGGGTATCCTATGCAATGAGTTTGCATAAGACTGAACTAAGAAATAATCACGTTTACTTTATAACACAGTTTACTGTTAAAACTGATTATTTCAACCTGATGACCTAAGTAACTCAATCTTAATCCTGAGCTAATTATGAGCTTCTATTTCTTTGAATTATCCTTTAATCTGCATGGGTGAGAGTGGTCAGTTTGTCGACTCAATATGCCTCACATTTTAGGGATAAGATCAGGCAGATAGTTGGGGACATAGTCCTACAAGATGGAATTCGCTCCTACCTTATTAAAGGATAGTAGATAAGTTGTTCTCTTAAGTACTGAATCCAGGTCTTGAACAAGGGGCCCCACCCTCTTATAGGCCTGAGAAGGACTTGGTTTGTTGGTTGGACCATAAACCAATTGTTCATTAGAGGATCAATGGGACTTAAGAAACAAGAAGTAATTACAGGGGTAAAATGGTATTTTAACCCAGTTGTAATTACGAACAACTTGTGAATGATCGACTTACTAATTATGGTTATATCAAATGAACATAAATATATCCACAGTGAGGAGAGTGCAACTACTAGGCTTTAGTGGAGTGACCCGGTAGTTAATGAATGTTAATTAACTAGGTTAATGAGTTTAACTGGTTAATTTCGGATCGTTGGAGCTCATGATCTGTAGGTCCATTAGGTCCTCTTGTTAGCTCGTGGACTAAAGCTTAGAACAGTATATTGAGAAAATTTGAAGTGTTTAAATTTAAGAAAAAGGAGGATTTATGATTTGGTTCGTTTAATTGTGAATTAGACGAAATGAGTTTTTTTTAATAATATTTAAATATGATTTAAATATTATACTGGTGAATAGAGATTTATTAAGTCTGAAATTTTTGAAAATGTATTAATTTAATATAATTAATTAATTGGTTAATTAATTATATTAAAATGAAATTTTGATTTATGAAATCAAAATTGATTTCTCAATTTTTCAAAATTAAGAACTTTCGGTTGCATGGTGAAGGAGGAGGTGGAGACCTCTCCTTTACATGCAAATTCTTTTTTTTTCAAAGCACCTTACTCACCTTTGTGTGTCTTTCAGCATGTATACTTGAGTTGCATGGTTTCTTTTTAAATGAAAAAGAAAAAGTTGAAAGTGAAGGTTTTGAAGTTTTGGAAAAAAAAGACTTTACGGGAAAGTCTTTTGAAATAGAACCAAGAGTGTGTTCTTCACTTTGATGCTCTAATTTTCTACTCAATTCTATTCCTACCATCCGTTCTAAGGCCTGAGAATAACGAAGAAACTCTAGTGGTGGTCCGTGAACAGTTCGTGATCAGTTTTTGGAGGTTATCGGGGACAAATTTTGAGCTACAACAAGTGTTATTTCTTTTGTATCTCAATTCATCTAAGCATGTTTTTCCTTTAAATTGGTGTAATTAAAGTACTTTGGATCCGTTTTTCTTCCGCTGCATGTTTTCTAACTCCATCAATTTTTTTTTTTGACGCATGGTCCTTGACGCGTTGATCTTTATGCATTGTGACCTTCAATGATTCTAGTAGCATCATTTTCTTTATACTTAAGCTCCTTTTGTGGTTCTATCCTGCGTTCAAAAAGGTAGAATTTCATAATTTCCAGGATTGTTTTGTAGACATAGTAAACGTAGAGTTATCCATATCATACAATTCAAATGCTAAAATCATGCGTTTATCATCAATATTACTTTTATTACTCGAAATAATGAATGCAATAACTTGTATTTCTACAAGTTATCAATTAGCTTAAGGTATGGATGATGCGTTGGTCTGTTTAGTATAAGGTGGCCAGTAAGGGAAGCTTGATTGTCCATGAGAAGGAGATGAAGCGTGTATATGGGGCGTCCATTAGCCAAGAGGGGGCTGCGTGCAAGGCTAGTAGCTAAGGAAATGGAGAAGAACCTTAACGGGTTGTCAACCATGCATTGAAGAGGAAGTTGTGAGATGATGTGTTCATGAATTCTTTCCAAATGGATAAGTATGAAATTTTAATATTGATTAAGTTTGATGAGGTGTCAAATTGAGGTTAAGTGTGGAATTGGCAAGTAGAAGGTGGCAAGTCTAGAATTTGCATGAAATTCTAGTGAAGTCTATAAATAGTAGCTCGGACGTTGAAGAGAGGTTTGTGCAAATTACTCGTGCTATTTGAGAAATTATTCGACCAAAATTCTCCAAAATGAGTCTAGTTTTAGAGAAAGGGCTGCCGAGCAAACTGGAGCAGAGTGAGAAGATCTAGTGATATTTGGCGAAAGAAAAAGAGTTAGAGGCTGAAATTTTGAGTTGGAAGTAAAGACAATGTTTTGGAGGTTGTCGGTTGTGTTTGAGCTAAGGTTAAAGAAGGAAGGCGTGCAGGATAGCCCTGTCGGTGGTCGAAGGGTGAGCATAGGACGCAGGCAACAGACAAGGTGGGCATAGCATGCAGGCATTAGTAGATGGGTGGTCGACGGCTTGTTGGGCATCAGCCAAAGGACATGCTCATGTCCTACCTCTTTTGAGGTTATTTCGAAAATGTGTGTGAGGGAGTTGCCGCCCACGAGTGCCTATGCGTGCGGCAGTGGGCCTGAGCGTGGTCTGCTGCACATGAGGGGCTGGGAGACTATGTATGTGTTGTGTTGGGCTGTTGGGCATGCCCGGGGGCCATTTGTTATATTTGGTATTTTTGTCAAGTTTTTGGAAGATGGCTAAGAGGAGCTAAGGAGATTTACAATCTATTGGAAGCTGGGACAAGTTATGAGTGACAGTTTTCTTTAAAATAAGTTTTATTTACTCATTATTTTTCAGTAAGGTTATTAAAGCATGAGCTTTTTAGCCTAGGATTATTATGTGATTTACAATGGATATTCTTCTAAAAGCATGCTAGTTCTTATTGAAGTTTCATGAAGAGCTTGTAGCTTTATGATTTAGCATTAGAGGAGCATGATACTTGATAGTTGATTTGTGAAGTTGAGATATCATAAACCTGTAAACTAATGTGATATTTTCAAAAGCATGTTATTTTCTTAAATGTGTTCTAGAATGGTCCCCAATGCCTAAGAACATTGAGAAGGCATATGTGTCACACACCGCCCGAGCCACTCCCTTGCAGCCCGAGACAGAGCGTGAGAATAGCAGACACCGACCTTTTTGCGATGTCTACCGTCAAAACTCTACTTTTCCCCAAACTATTATGTGCAACTTAGATAAGTAGAAATAAAACAAACTCATAATACATGCATAATTATTAATACAAATGTTTAACAAAGTTGTTTACAGAAAACATGTTTCTAGTTCCTTAATTAAACTGCTGTCTACTGCTAAGGCACACTATTTCTCGGCAGACCTTAACTTCGAACAACAATGAAAACTTGGCTACTACATGGGAAGAAAACATAAGAAATGGATGAGCTTCAATGAAGCCCAGTGAGTAATCGAATAAACTAGGGTTCAACCAACCCTTTCAACATTATAATAATAATTATAATACTCGTAAAACAAATCAAGTGGAAGTATATCTATAACTACATCGAGCTATTATTCAAACCTCCTCCATAGGTTTATTCTCAGAATCGTCTTTTCTTGCTGGCACCTTCGACATAACAAATCCTCTGTTAATCCTACTGGCTCTTACTGCACAGCAATTCCTCTGACTACTTTTCCCCGTTGACCAACCCAACTTAGCTAAATACATCAATTTTGTATATGTCCGTTCACTATGTTCTCCCTATGTTCTGCTTATGTGCACATAGTCTTACCTTTGAGGCTCAAGAGCTAGGCTCGTTGACCTCCTAACCATCCCTTAGGGTACTTCTCGTAGGCTCAGAAGCTAGGCTCCAATGACCCCCTAACTATCCCACAAGGAAATCCTCGCTAAAGGCTTAGAAACTAGGACCTTCCAACCTTTTGACCATTCTGTGCGGTAACGAATCCTGGTCTCAGTCACGACCGTCATCATCAATGCCTTCTCCACATCCTTCAGCATTAGGGATCATAATCTGTCCATCGATGCCTTCGTAATATTCCTTCGGCATCAGAATTAGTATACAATATCCAAGAAGCTCGACATACAAATATGATAATTTGTAGAAATACAAGTTATTATTAACTTTCTTTTAGAAAATGAGACAAAATAGAGAATCATGCGGCAGTTTGAACTTAATTCATTAATAAATCCTCCTTTGCATTTCACTCCTTTGATTTGTTGAAGATAAATGTTTTGAAGTAAATAACATCTAAAATGCATGATAAAATGCAGTAATGCAAATTTCATACTGGCACAGTTTGATTGTGAAATGCAATGCAGCTGAGAATTAGATGCGAATCCTAAGGGATTGTCGGAAGATTGATGTGCTTAATCTGCGGCCAAAGTAACGCTTACAGATTTTGCCGAGAATCACGCAATCGAAGCAAGAATGACACAAGGTGGTAAATCAGCCCATTATGATGCAATCTACTAGCGTTACAACGTGACGTCCATAAAAAGACAGATTCAAAGGCTGACAACGTTGTTGAAATCCTCGAAAAATTCTTAAGTGACAGTAGATTTCTTTCCAGAAGACAATCGGAGATGAACAACTCGAGAGAGAAGTCTTCCTTCCGATCATCCATCTCACAGCAGAAACCATCACGCAACCATTGTTGGCGGATTCGAGAGATCGAGCATCCATTGACTATTTCATGCTTTCTATCCTGTTCTTTACTTTCTTATGTTTTCTTAGTGTTACAAGAGATTGTAATCTTTGAAACATTTGATTCAGTCCATTAATCTACACATCTTTCATGTATATCATTTTCTTATCTCTTACCATTTACTTATTAACATCCATGAGTAGCTAAATTTCTTGAGGGTTAAGGGTTGTGTTGTTGTCTATTTAAGAATCAACGACTGAGCTATACCATCTTGTTGAATGTGTTTGAATCAAATACTTATTTCCATCTAGCTAATCGAAATGAGTAGATGCTTAAGTCTAGAAACTTAATTCCAAGTTTTTTTCTCTAAAAAATAACATTTTCTCATGCAACTCAATTGACTACTAATCTCTTCAAATCAATACAAATTACATGACATTAAGAACAGTCTTTAGCAACTTTCTCGTTAACCTAACTATTTTCATGATAGATTAACAACAATTCATTGTTATAGATCTAGTTAGACATACAATCTCTCAACCATACATCTAACCTAACATTCAAGGATGACCAATCACAAATAATTAAGCACAATAACAATGAAAAGCATACTCATTATAACAAAACGATAAATAGTCTACAATATCATTATAACTTCATAAACAATTCATCAATACCCTAAAACTAAAGAGTTTAGCCACTCATAGCTTTAAGCAACATGTTCATAAACAAATTAAGTATAGAAAGAGTGTAAAGAAAGGAAAACTCTAGTAGGAAGAAGCCCTTGATTGAGGAGGAACCGCCAAGATGTCCTTCGGTCTTCACGTTGGGAACTCGAACAGTACCATACTCTCTCTCTTGAACTCTTCTTTCTTCTTTGCAGCCAACTCACTCTTTGAGACTCTTTTGGTGTGTTTTTCTCTGATTTCTTGATGTTTAGGGTTTTTGGAAACCCTCCAATTTATAGAGTTGGCCGCCCAAAATTCTTTCCAAA
Organism: Citrullus colocynthis; assembly: GCA_031780015.1. Taxonomy (NCBI): domain Eukaryota; kingdom Viridiplantae; phylum Streptophyta; class Magnoliopsida; order Cucurbitales; family Cucurbitaceae; genus Citrullus; species Citrullus colocynthis. The sequence goes on from QLSR01000140.1 coordinate 886,821, forward strand.
AATGCATATTCTTCAAATATGGAAAGTTGACGCCGCTGCGCTGGTCAATGGCGCTGCGATGCTGGCCAATATGGAAAGGTGGCGCCACTGCGCTACTTGATGGTGCTATTGCGCTAAGATAACTGCTGCTCTCGGGAAAAAGCGTCGCGACAGCACCATACCAACACTGTGACACTGCCCTATTTTTGGCAGATCTGGTGTTTTCTTCTCTTTTCCATTGGATTCTGGCTCGGTTTTGATCTTGTGGTCTTCACTTCTAATATTTTTTTTTTATTTTGACCTAAAAACCACTAGCAAGCAAGTGAAATCTAATATAAACTCCCTTAATTTTAGAGAATAGAAAGCACTTTTCAAGCGCTTTTCACCACCCCAAACTTAGAGATTTGCTAGTTTCGAGCAAAAAATAGAATCAAATAGAGGGAGTTTCGATAAAGAATTGTGCAATCGACTCATGTCTCAGAGAATAGCATTTAGAGCTTGAGTAGAAACATGCAAACATATCTGTATTGGTATAATCATTCAAGGTCAAATCTTGCTATCTCTCATGTGTATGTGTGCATGCCTCATTCAATTGAAAATCCTAAAACTCAAATTGGAACTTAAGAGAGCTTCATTAATTTTCCCCCTACTCTAGCTCATGCACCAATCTTCAAGCATCCAAACATTTCAAGTGAGTAATATGTCCACAAAGGTGCCTTTCAATCATATATATTTTTTTCATGGGCCCTAAACTTGCATTCTTTTACCTAGGGCACTAGCTTTCACACATTCACTGTAGGGACTATTAAGGGAAAAGACGAGTCAAAGGTACAGTTAGCCTTGCCAGGGTGTACAACATTATATAATCAACTTAGCAACAAATTCCAAATCACCAACGTTCCAGAAGAATCTGTTTGTTAGGAATTTGTTACAAATTTCTTTTATTATCTATTTACATTGCAACACGTGTATACTACCTAGGCTATTCATTTTACCCTAATTGAGGGCCTTCTGTGTATAAAAGAGGCAATCTCCCTCCTCCATTAATATAGGAAAAATATACGAAATACAAGCGGGGAATTTCCACGAATATGTCTTTGCTCCAAGTTTCACGCCTCCATCAATTCTATTTCTTATTCTGGTATCAGAGCACAATGGCCAACGCCTCTCGTCATTCCTCAACAGTCATCAGTGTGCCTAATTTTAGCAGCCGTCTTCTAAACCAACTATTGAATCAAATCACCTCCATCAAGCTGGATCGAGGTAATTTTCTCCTCTGGAAGAACTTAGCACTTCCAATTCTCCGTGGCTATCGTGTTGAAGGTTATTTTCTAGGCAAAAGATTTGCCCACCCATGTTTATTCGACAAAATCAAATCAACGGCAGCAGTGGAACTCCAACCACTGAAGCGTCCAACTCTCAAGTCACCGCCGGTGACACAGCAGCTCAAGAGACAACCGAAATCATCAACCCAGCATATGAAGCGTGGCTTGTTGTTGATCAACTACTCTTGGGATGGCTCTACAATTCTATAACTTCTGAAGTGGCCACACAACTGATGGGTTTCGAACGGTCGGAGGACCTGTGGGATGCAATTCAAGAGCTGTTTGGGATTTAATCCAGGACTGAGGAAGATTATCTGCGTCAGATCTTCCAACAAACCAGAAAAGGTAACAATAGCATGTCTGAATACTTACGACTAATGAATTTGCACTATGATAATTTAGGGCAGGCTAGGAGTCTTGTTATGACAATGGCGCTGATATCTCAAGTATTACTCGGGCTCGATGAAGACTATAATGCCATCATTGCCACTCTCCAAGGGAAGCCAGACGTCACGTGGCTACAAATGCAATCTGAGCTCTTATCCTTTGAAAAGAGGCTGGAAGCTCAAATTTCTCAAAAAAATTCAGTCGCAAGCAACAACAATCCCTCAATTAACTTGGTTAATAGTAGAGGAGGTGGACCTCAACAACAAAATTCGCCTTCGTAAAACCAGGGACGAGGCGAAAATCAGAATAATAGATATCATGGAGGAAATCAACATGTCAGGTTTGTGGAAAAAATGGGCACACTACAGACGTATGCTACAATCGATTTAATAAAGAGTTCACTCCTACTTTCAATCATCAGAACAAGAATAGCAATGGCAATAGCAACTTTAGAAACAACAGTGGAAAAATGCCCGCTGCCATGGTTGCATCACAAAGTGGGAATCCCTTCACTTCAAGCTATGAAAGCACAATAGATCATAATTGGTATGCTGACAGTGGTGCAACAAATCATGTGACTGCTGACTATAACAACCTCTCAAACCCGACCGACTATGGAGGTAATGAAATGGTAACTGTTGGTGATGGAAATACACTACAAATTGCTTCTGTTGGTAACACTGCCTTGGCTAATGGAAGACATTCTGTGAACTTGAACAATATACTGCATGTTTCTGCCATTACTAAAAATCTTGTGAGTGTGTGTAAATTGACCAAGGATAATAATATCTTTGTTGAATTTCACGATAATTGTTGTCTTGTAAAGGACAAGGATTCAGGGAAGACAATTCTGAAGGGCATAATTAAAGATGGGCTGTACTGTCTTGATGAAGCCATTGTGAAACCTGGTGCTGTTCCAGCAAGGCCCACTGCTGTTAGTGAAATCAAGGAGGCTGTGGACATAAATAAAAGGGAATTATCAGCCTTCTCTCTGTCTGATGTTTCTATTAATAGTTATATGTCTAAAACTATCTGGCATCGACGGTTGGGTCACCCCTCCTCGAGAATTTTTGATTTAGTCACTAGAGGTTGTAATCTATCGTTTAAAAGAGGTGCAACCGAATTTTGTCACTCATGTCAGTTAGGTAAATCACATAGTGTTTCGTTCCAGTTGTCTGAATCTCGCGCCGCTAAAGCTTTTGATCTTATTCATACGAATGTTTGGGGTCCTGCCCCTGTGCTATCTACTGCCGATTTTAGATATTATGCTTTTATTTGTTGATGATTTCAGTCGTTATGTCTGGATATATCCACTTAGACTAAAAAGTGATACTGTGGCAGCATTTGAGCACTTTATGAAATTTATTAAAATTCAGTTCAACTCTCACATAAAAGTCTTACAATCTGATAACGGTGGTGAGTATAAGAAAGTCCATCAGATATGTGAAAATTTGAATAGTCGCACGAATGTCGTGTCTGCACACCTCTGCTCAAAATGGTCGAACCGAACGTAAGCATCGCCATGTTGAAATGGGCGTAACTCTATTAGCCCAAACATCGTTGCCTCTAACGTTCTGGTGGGATGCCTTTCAAACTGCAACTCAACTTATCAATGGACTACCCACATCGGTTGTCACGACCTAAACTCTTACTACCTAGCTCGTCACTACAACATGCATGAATATGTACGTAAATACGATAGAAACAAGTGGACACGACATCGTCCATTGTAAACAAATGAAGTTTTTATGATAAAATGGCCAAATTATGTTTTTATGATAAAATGGCCAAATTATCCAGAGTTTATTTAGTCAATGTAGGAACAGGAAAAATACTTTAGCGGGGTACTTTTTTTTTTATTGGGCTAAATCTCAAGAAAAGAATCGATGTAACCAAGACATTAAACAATAATTTCATGAATGCAAGTACAACTATCCTAGACTAAGGTGCGGAAGCAGTATGACGGTCCCATGGTATGTTCACAGATTTCCTCGGCCATGCGCCGAGCCACCCTGCTCCTTACCTGGAAGGAAAACATAGAAAAAGGGTGCGTAAAATATACTCAGTAAGAGACTCGCTACTGGGCCTAGCTGTTACCCTGTTTGTTGTGTGCACCCGCGTACCCGACATAAGCATAAGTGTAGGCATAAGCATAGGAAGCGTCCCGAGGGTACGCATTAACTAACATCATAACATGAACATAGGTGGTGATCCCGAGAGACACCCTTTGTAGCATAGTACCGTGAGGGTACGGGCACAACAACAAGGCAATCTATGACGTGTCATGGCATAATTAATCTATAGTTGAGATTTCAGAGTCACAATACCTAGGCATGAGAAATGATCTACAATACAACTATTTGACATGCCTAAATAATTATAGCAACAATCATTCGAAACATGGGATCATAGCGACATTCAAAACCAACAATGCCATGAGACAATATACATCACTAAAACCCGGTAGTAAGTCCCTTACCTGCGAGAGCGAAAAGGATCGACACTGAGCGTTCTGAGCGATACGAGCGTTACAAGCGATACTGAGCGTTACGAGTGATACTGAGCGTGTCCGCGAGACAGCGACTTCCTTACAATGCGGCACGCGCTACGTAGGCTGTGACAGTGCGTCGCGGGGAGGGCAGGCGACTCGGCGGTGCAGGCTAACGATGTGTCACGGAGAGGACGGGCGACGCGGACTGATGATGTGTCGAGGGCTAATGATGCGGCAACGCGGACTGATGATGCATCGAGGCTAACGATGCGGCAACGCGGACTGATGACGGCCAAAACGCTGCGGCCCGGCAACTATGACGATGCCACAATGCTGAGCACTGCGACTAAGGCCACACCGTGAGGGCTGGAGCGCTGCTACTGAGTGACGGGGACAAGCGAGAATATGGCCGACGAAGGGTGACTCTAGAGAGGAAAACTAGACTGCCTCCTTTTTCCTACTGCCTCCCCTTCCTTCTCCTCTTCTAAAACGCCCCCCCTATGTTCAAAATTCAATCGGGGATCTCTCCCCCAACCGAAAATGGCGCAGCCTCCTACTGACTATCAACTCTCTTCACGCTTCCCCCACTGTAAAACTACTATTAACGATAATTAAGAATTATTATTTATTTTATTTTATTTTATTTTATTTTATTTTATTTTTTAAATTAAAGGGAGGAAATGATTTACCGAAATTAGGGCCATTACACTCTCCCCTCCTTGGGGGAACTTTCGTTCCCGAAATTCCTAATCCTGAAAGAGCTCAGGGTACCTTTCATCCTTCCGCTCCCATGTTGCTTCCTTAAAACCGTGGTTCTGCCACAACACCATCACCAGTGCTATTTCCTTGTTACGCAAGGTTTTCACTTCCTTTGCCAAGATTTCTATGGGTACCTCCTCGTAGCTTAGGTCTTCCCTCAACTGTAATGGTTCATAGTCCACTATGTGAGAAGGGTCGGCGACATACTTCCTTAGCATGGGGACATGAAACACATTGTGGACTACGTCGAGAGACGGTGGTAGCGCCAACCGATATGCCACGGGGCCAATCCGTTCCAAAATCTCGAACGGCCCTATGAAATGGGGACTTAGCTTCCCTTTCATGTCGAATCTCAAGACACCCCTCAACGGGGCCACTTTTAAGAACACGTGATCCCCCACATCTAACTCCAGGTCCTTGCGTCTAGTGTCGGCATAACTCTTCTGCCTGCTCTGTGCGGACTGTATGCGCAACCTGATTCTTTGGATAGCTTCGTTTGACACCTGCACCAACTCTGGCCCTAGCAACCTTCGCTCTCCCACTTCGTCCCAGCAAACTGGAGACCTACAAGATTTTCCGTACAACGCTTCGAATGGCGCCATGCCGATGGTTGCCTGATAGCTGTTGTTGTAGGCAAACTCCATGAGGTGCAGATAGGAGTCCCAACTTCCTGGGAAATCCAAGGCACAAGCACGCAACATGTCCTCCAGTGTTTGGTTCAATCGTTCCGTCTGGCTGTCGGTCTGCGGGTGGAAGGCCGTACTAAAATCCAACCTAGTGCCCAAAGCCGCTAGGAGGCTTTTCCAGAATTTAGAAGTGAACCGCGGGTCCCTGTCTGATACTATGGAGACTGGCACCCCGTGCAACCTTACCACCTCCTTCAAGTAGATATGTGCCCATTTACCCACCGAAAAGGTGGGCTTTCTTGGAAAGAAGTGTGCGGACTTGGTGAGTCTGTCGACTATAACCCATATCACTGTATGGCCCAACATCGTTCTTGGTAAACCTCCCACGAAATCCGTAGACACGCTCTCCCATTTCCACTCTGGGACACTTAGCGGCTGCAATAGCCCTGTTGGCTTCTGTCTCAGGGCTTTCACTTGCTGGCACACCAGGCATCTACTGACATACTCTGCCACTTCCTTTTTCATGTTATGCCACCAATAGTAACGTTTCAGGTCCTGATACATCTTAGTGCTGCCAGGGTGAATCGAGAAGGGAGAGTTGTGATCTTCTGACAACAGTTCGCTCTTAAGTTCGTCGCTTGCCGGCACGCATAAACGCCCCTGGAAAAGTAGACCGTTTTTCGACGATAACGAGAAGGCTCTGATACCAATTGTAACGACCTAAACTCTTACTACCTAGCTCGTCACTACAACATGCATGAACATGTACGTAAATACGATGGAAACAAGTGGACACGACATCGTCGGTTGTAAACAAATGAAGTCTTTATGATAAAATGGCCAAATTATTCAGAGTTTATTTAGTCAACGTAGGAAAAGGAAAAATACTTTAGCGGGGTACCCCTTTTTTATTGGGCTAAATCTCAAGAAAAGAATCGATGTAACCAAGACATTAAACAATAATTTCATGAATGCAAGTACAACTACCCTAGACTAAGGTGCGGAAGCAGTATGACGGTCCCATGGTATGTTCACAGATTTTCTCGGCCATGCGCCGGGCCACCCTGCTCCTTACCTGGAAGGAAAACATAGAAAAAGGGTGAGTAAAATATACTCAGTAAGAGACCTACTACTGGGCTTAGCTGTTACCCTGTTTGTTGTGTGCGCTCGCGTACCCGGCATAAGCATAAGCATAGGCATAAGCATAGGAAGCGTCCTAAGGGTACGCATTAACTAACATCATAACATGAATATAGGTGGTGATCTCGAGGGATGCCCTTCATAGCATAGTACCGTGAGGGTACGGGCACAACAACAAGGCAATCTATGACGTGTCATGGCATAATTAATCTATAGTTGAGATTTCAGAGTCACAACACCTAGGCATGAGAAATGACCTACAATACAACTATTTGACATGCCTGAATAATTATAGCAACAATCATTCGAAACATGGGATCATAGCGACATTCAAAACCAACAATGCCATTAGACAGTATACATCACTAAAACCCGATAGTAAGTCCCTTACCTGCGAGAGCGAAAAGGATCGACACTGAGCGTTACTGAGCGATACGAGCGTTACGAGCGATATTGAGCGTTACGAGCGATAATGAGCGATACTGAGCGTGTCCACGAGACAGCGACTTCCTTACAATGCGGCACGCGCTGCGTAGGCTGTGACAGTGCGTCGCGGGGAGGCCAGGTGATGCGGTAGTGCAGGCTGACGATGCGTCATGGAGAGGACGGGCGACGCGGACTGATGATGTGTCGAGGGCTAATGATGCGGCAACGCGGACTGACGATGCGTTGAGGCTAACGATGCGACAACGCGGACTGATGACGGCCAAGACGCTGCAGCGCGACAACTATGATGATGCCACAACGCTGAGCACTGCGACTAAGGCCACATCGTGAGGGCTGGAGCGCTGTTACTGAGTGACGGAGACAAGCGAGAATATGGCCGATGAAGGGTGACTCCAGAGAGGAAAACTAGACTGCCTCCTTTTTCTTGCTGCCTCCTCTTCCTTCTCCTCTTCTAAAACGCCCCCTACGTTCAAAATTCAATCGAGGATCTCTCCCCCAACCGAAAACGGCGCAGCCTCCTGCTGACTATCAACTCCTTTCACGCTTCCCCCGTTGTAAAACTACTATTAACGATAATTAAGAATTATTATTTATTTTATTTTATTTTATTTATTTATTTATTTTTTAAATTAAAGGGAGGAAATGATTTACCGAAATTAGAGCCGTTACACCGGTTCTTCAAGACAAATCTCCGATGGAAGTACTATTAAATAAGAAACTAGATTTCAACGCGCTTAGAAGTTTTGGATGTGCTTGCTATCTATGTTTAAGACCCCAGCTTACACCACAAAGGATTTAAATGCTTAAATTCTCCGGACGAATGTTCATCTCAAGAAGTGTGGTCTTTGATGAATCTGATTTCCCATATTTGACCAAGCCCAACCCAAATAAACATATTGCTGACTCACCAGCTCATGCTTATCCACCAATTTTTCACCCTTTGCAGATCTCTTCTACTGATGACTTAGTCCAACTAACCGGCCTAGCTTCCTTATGGACATCTGAAGCCACCATATCTGAAGACCGGCCCCCTGAAATTAATGGCCCAGCCCATCCCACCAATCAAGCCCAACAAATTACACCACCTAGTAGCCCAATTCAAAGCCCGATTAGCAGACATTCAAACACCTCTCCTCCCAATAATCCACCTCTTTTTGCTGACCCGAGCCCAATTTCCACCCAATCTCCATCCAATTTTCAACCAAGCCCTACACTGTCTCCATCCTCCCCAATTTCCTCCTCCTACAACCCTACTCCTCCCTGTACCTCCTCACCCTCTCCAGCCTAGATTGCAATTCCACAACCCTCACATCCCATGATAACTTGCGGCAAAGCTGGGATATTCAAACCCAAGGTGTGGTTAACCAAGTCAGGTTGAGACTGGACTACAACTGAACCTACAAGGGCTGCTGACGCCATCTGGACACACAATGGAAGACTGCGATGGACTCTGAATATGCGGCATTGATGCGTAACAAGACTTGGAGATTAATTCCACCATCATCCAACATGAACATTGTCAGCAGCAAATGGATCTTTCGAATCAAACACCATTCGGATGGTACTGTTCAAAGATACAAAGTAAGGCTCGTAGCAAAGGGGTTTCTCCAAAGTCCAGGCATCAATTTCTTTGAGACTTTCAGCCCGGTTGCCAAAGCCACGACAATCCGGATTGTTCTGTCTCGCCGTGTCCAAAAATTGGCCTCTTCGACAACTTGACTTAAAAAATGCGTTCCTAAATGGAAGTCTCGACGAAGAAGTGTTTATGTCTCAACCTCCCGGGTACGTAGACTCCAAATTTCCTAATTATGTCTGTCGCCTACATAAGGCAATCTATGGTTTGAAGTAGGCACCTAGAGCCTGAAATAAGACATTGAAGAACGTTCTGCTAGGCTTGGGCTTAGTCACTTCACGATCTGATTCATCTCTATTTATTCGGATCCGTCGTCAATCTATTATTCTCCTACTGGTGTATGTTGACGATGTGGTAATCATCGGCAATGACAGTACTCTAATCTCCTCCCTGATCCGAAAGCTGGATTTTACTTTTGCTCTCGAGGACTTGGGAAAACGTAGTTACTTCCTCGGAATTCAGCTTCATTATCTCACCTCTAGAGTCTTGAAATCAATCCAAGTATGTTGATGATTGTTGTTTAAACTTGAAATGAACAATGTAAAGCTGGCTCCGTCCCCATGTGTTGTCGGGAAACATCTATCCCTAAATTTGGGAAATCCTCTACCCTATCCGCGGTTGTACAAGGGCTCTCCAATACCTTACACATACAAGACCAGATATTGCCTACGTTGTCAATCACCTCAGTTAATTCTTATGTGCACCCACTGATCAACATTTGTAGGCAGTAAAACGAGTCCTTCGATATATAAGTGGAGCCAAGCACTGACGTGGTGGCCTACTCTGACACTGACTGGGCATCTAATTTAGATGATCGACACTCGATTGCTGCTTATTGTGTCTTTGTGGGTAATAATCTTATCTCTTGGTCATTAAAGAAATAAAATGTTGTTGCTCGATCGAGCACGGAGTCAGAATACAGGGCTCTTGCCCACACTTTAGATGAAATCACGTGGATTCAACAGCTATTGACTGAGCTCTCCATTCCAGGATCAGTAAAACCAGTTAACTGGTGCGATAACATTAGTGCTGGTACTCTTGCGTCAAATCCAATGTTTCATGCCCGGACAAAACATATTGAAATTGATATACATTTTGTTCGGGATAAAGTGTTAAATGGACAACTTGAGGTATGGTATATTCCAACCACTGATCACATAGGTCTCATCAAACCTTTGAGTCATACTCAGTTCAATTGCCTATGAACCAACTTCGTCTCATAGAACTCCCCTCTCGTTTGAGGGGGGATGTTAAGGGAAAAGAAGAGTCAAAGGTACAGTTAGCCTTGCCACGGTGTACAACATTATACAATCAGCTTAGCAAGAAATTCCAAATCACCAACGTTCTAGAAGAATCTGTTTGTTAGGAATTTGTTACAAATTTCTTTTATTATCCATTTACATTGCAACACGTGTATACTACCTAGGCTATTCATTTTACCCTAATTGAGTGCCTTCTGTGTATAAAAAAGGCAATCTACCTCCTCCATTAATATAGGAAAAATATACTTAATACAAGCGTGGAATTTCCACGAATATCTCTTGCTCCAAGTTTCATGCCTCCATCAATTCTATTTCTTATTTGGGACTCCTACCTAACTAATTCCCAGGCGTTCTTACTGATCACAGCGAATGCAACTCTTTTTACCCTATGCATGAAAGATAGACATGTAAAGCTCATATTTTTGTGTACACTTTTCTTTTCCTTAAAGGCATGTATACTCTTTTCTTTTTCCTTAGTTTAAGATTACAAACTGTCATGCATTTTTACTCTCTAATCGGTGGGGCCTTTAGGAGTGACAACTAAATACACCCAACTTAATCCTTTTTTTGGTTAAAGATTCTAAATTAAAGTAGCTACGTGCTCAAGAATATGAGAAATTTTAAGAGGGACTTAAATGAATTTAACTCAAGATAATGCTATTCTATTTCCATAATAAGTCATCTATCATGCAAATTCGAATCTTATCATGGGCAATCAACATCAAAGCACACAACCATAAAAAACATTCCCATTATCTTTAAAAACTCCAAAATTTTCAAAATTTTTCAAAATTTTATTAACATGCATTTGATCATTAAAAACTCACAAACATGCATAGCAGGATAAGAAAACACACAAAAGGACGAGTGGCACCTCCCACCCCAAACTTAGAATCATGCATTGTCCCCAATGCATAAGAACATTTAACCAAGAAAGAGCAAGCCTGGGAGCAAGCGGGAAGCCACCAAACAAGCTTGGTGTAAGGAGTACTTTTGTGATGAACCAAGATCCTGAAAATTAATAAAGCATATGAGTGACTCAATATTTTTGAAAATAAAATAAAAAGAAAAATAAAGAAAGCAATAAAATTGGGTTGCCTCCCAACAAGTGCTTGGTTTAACATCTTCTAGCTGGACGGGGCTCACAAGTCACGGCAGATCCCATTGTGGTTTCTTCCTTCCATGCTTTGGATCACCTACAACTTTTAGTTTTTGCCCACATTGACACTCTCAAACATATTCATTAACATTTAACAAATCATTGTCAAGTTGAACATTATCTTTTCTAATGTAATCGAGTATCATTAGGGAGTCATCACTATGACATTTTACCGGACTCATCACTTCATTTTTAACATGCTTTTCCATGAATTGTTCATAACTCATTTTAGATTTTGGAGGCATGCAAGGAGAACTAGAAGCATTATCACAACTAGAAACATGCTTCATAGGATTTTCCAATTTAACATCAAACATGCCATTAGTCTTTCCATTCAAAGGAGGATCATCATGCATAGAGTTCTTACTAGAAGAGAGAGACGATATTACCTTTGTGCTTGGTTCATGATGCTCATACCTTTTCACATCTAGACACTTAAGGGATTTATACATGTCGAATGTTACCTTCTCATTGTTAAGGTGAAATGTGAGCTTTCCATCTTGCACATCGATGATGGCCCTTTCAGAGGCCAAGAAAGGTCTCCCAAGAATTATGGGGACGTCGACATCTTCTTCTATGTCTAGTGTCACAAAATCCGCCGAGAAGATAAACTTGCCCACTTTGACCAATACGTCCTCCACAATGCCGTAGGGACGAAGAAATGATCGATTGGCCAAAAGCAAGGATATGGTAGTTAGTTGCACCTCTCCACCATTGAGCTTCATAAACATGAATAAAGACATTAAGTTAATAGAAGTTCCAAGATCACAAAGTGCTTTAGTAACTGAATTATTGCCTAAATGACAAGGGATAGAGAAACTCCTTGGATCTTTTAATTTTGGAAACAATTTCCTTTGTAGTCTCGCGCTACATTCTTCGGTTAGTGTAAATGTCTCGTAATCTCCATACCTCTTCTTCTTAGATAACACATCCTTCATGAACTTGGCATATTTAGGCATTTGTTCTAATGCCTCTGCAAAAGGAAGGTCAATTTCCAACTTTTTGAATATGTCTAAGAATTTAAAAAATTGAGCATCAATCTTTTTCTTTTGAAATCTTTGAGGAAAGGTAAAGTGTTAGGGATAAAAGAAGTAGAGTTAGAAGTACTCCCTATGTTTGACTTTGATTTCCCCTTTTCCTTAGATGCACTCTCTTTTTATGGAACATCCTCTATGATGGCTTCATCCTCTTCTTATGGAAGCTCATCATCATCTATCATGATGTGCTTATTCAACTTCTTGCCATGGCATTGCATTCCTCCTTGGTGTTCTTCTCTGGACAACTTAGAAATTTATCTTTTTGCACTGTGTGGAGAGATGTGGCCATTTGACTAAATTAAACCTCTTTGAATTGCCTTACCTTGGCTTTGAACAGTGATTGCAATGGCTTGGACCGAATTCTCCAATGTGGCTGTTCTTGATCTTGAATCTTTGACAAAGCCAAGCATTATGTCCTCCAATGATGATGTCTTTGCATTCCGCGCTCCATCGCATCCTTGAGGTTCTTGCAACACATTCTTGTTGTTTGCGTATAAGAAATCTCATGATTCCTCAAGTTGGGATGATAGTGAGTTGGGATTTGTTGTTGACCTTTGTATGGTCCTCTATCCACATAATTGGCTACCTCCAATTCTATTGGCTTTTGTTGATTTGCCATGGCCGCAAGGGAAGCTATAGATGGTGGACTTGCTTTGGCTTGGCTTCCTTGAGACAATTTAGATAAAATATTAGTGAGAGAAGCCAATTGAGCTTTTAGAGAATTTACCTCGTCCATCTCATATCGTCCAGTGGCTTTTGGGATAATTGGAGAAGACCGTTCACATGGTCAATTGTATGTAGTGGCCAAGTCTTCTAGTATGGTATAGGCCTCTTGAGGATTCTTTGAGAAAATTGAGCCTCCGGTGATTGCATCTAGAATGGATTTGGTTGAGCTTGACAATCCATTATAGAAGAGTTGAATTTGCAACCAAATTCGGGTAGCTATGTTGAGGGCACCTCCTCAAGAGATCATTATACCTTTCCTAAGCCTCTTATGGTTGTTCATCTTCAAGTTGGCGGAATGTTCCTATCTCCGTTCTTAGCCTTTGAGATTTAGCTGGTGGAAAATATTTATCCAAGAAAGCTTGAGCTAAAATCTCCCATGTAGTGATACTATCCGAAGGTATGGTTTGCAACCAATCCTTTGCTCGATCCTGTAAAGAGAAAGGAAAAAGTCTTAGTTTAATAGTATCGTTAGAAACACCATTCATCTTTACTATTCTACATATCTCTAAGAAAAACCGTAAGTGCTTATGAGGATCTTTATTGGTTCTTCCTCTAAAGGCTAGCTCCCTAACCATTTGAATCAACCCTAGTTTTAACTCAAAGTTGTTCACATTGATGGGCACATTCATAATGCCGGTTTGATGTGCTGGTAATGTCGGTTGAAAGTAGCCCCGAATTGCCTTTCGTATTTTCATTGCCATCTCCTCAGTTTGATTGTGTAAAGCCCTTAGGTTTCTTCTATACATCCTTTCAATCTCGGGATCAAGAGGAAGAATGTTAGTATTATCACGAGGCATAAACAGACAAGATAATTAACCAAATAATTTACACCTCAAATTAAGATCTATCAATTCTAATGAGTATTAAATAACAAAAACTGTTCTTTGGATCCCCGGCAACGACGCCAAAAACTTGATGCGCACTTTAAGTGTTAAGTGCAAGTGTACGGGTCAAGTTATAATATAAGATGGTGAAGTTTGAATATCGTTCCACTGATGATCAAATTGTGAAGGTTTAAGTTATTTAGCTATTCTAGACTTGAATCAATTTGTTTGAGGATTGGAATTGAAGTTGTGTTTTGGAAATAATATAGATAAGGAAAGCAATAAAATAAGAAATACAAGAGTCAAAGAGAGTTCTAGGGTAAAAAATTCTTGTTTGATCCATCATGCAATATTTTAGGGTTCATTGATTTTATTGTAACTCATATGCTTAAGTTTAGAAACTTAGTTCCAAGTTATTTTTTCTAAAAAATAACCTTTTCTCATGCAACTTAATTGATTACTAATCTCTTGAAATAAATACAAATTACATGACATTAAGAATAGTCCTTAGCAACTTTCATTGTTAACCTAACTATTTTCATGATAGATTAACAACAATTTAGTGTTTTAGATCTAGTTAGACATACAATCTCTCAACCATGCATCTAACTTAACATTCAAGGATGGCCAATCACAAAGAATTAAGTACAATAACAATGTTGCATACTCCTTACAACAAAACCATGAATAGTCTATAATATCATAATAACTTCATAAACAATTCATCAATACCCTAAAACTAAAGAGTTTAGCCACTCATAGCTTTAAGCAACATGTTCACAAACAAATTAAGTATAGAAAGAATGTAAAGAAAGGAAAACTCTAGTAGGAAGAAGCCCTTGATTGAGGAGGAACCGCTAAGATGTCCTTCAGTCTTCACATTAGGAACTCGAACGGTACCAAACTCTCTCTCTCGAACTCTTCTCTCTTCCTTGCGGCCAACTCACTCTTTGAGACTCTTTTGGTGTGTTTTTCTCTGGTTTCTTGGTGTTTAAGGTTGCTAGAAACCCTCCAATTTATAGAGTTGGCTGCTCAAAATTCTTTCCAAAAATGCATATTCTTCAAATATGGAAAGGTGACGTCGCGGCGTTGACCTATATGGAAAGGTGGAGCTGCCGCGCTACTTGATGGCGCCGTAGCGCTGAGACAATTGTTGCTCTCGGAAAAAAATGTCGCGGTAGCGCTGTGCCGGTGCCACGGCGCTGCCCTATTTTTGGCAGATTTGGCATTTTTTTCTCTTTTCCAAGTGCTTTTCACCCAACTCCATCTCCTCCTCCTCCAGAAACGCATTGCCCTAACCCTTCCATAACTCCTGCCTTTTTACAACCTTCTTCTCCATCCCCTTCACCTCAAAGAGTTGATGACTCACACTATGGGGATCATGATGCAAGTTCATCGCATCCATCACCCCCTGTGTTTGATGAAACTCCAGCCACTAGCTCCTCGCCAAACTCCTCGCCCACAACCATATACTCAGCTTATGGAGCATCACCTTGAACTTGAATGGGAAACCATGCAAACATACATGCAACAGGCGATCTTGCGACCCATGATGCACTCGTTAAATATGTTACCTCGCTGTCAGATGGAACAATTCCATTTCACATTAAATTACATCCATAAGTTGTTTTCTCTGCGGTCAGAGGTCCTATGCCCCAATATTCCTGAACGTGTACAACAAACGCTTGTCTTCCCCATGCCTCAACTCCCTACACCTAATCAACCAAATTCAGAATGTAGACCTGATGAAGACGGTCGAGATAGTTAAATTTAGGGGTGTTAAGTTCAAGTAGTCTTTTGTAAACTTCTAGGCGTTTATCTTCACTATCATTATGTAAAGCGTCTTGAAGTTATATCAACGAAAGAAAATGCTTCCTTCTGAAATGCTATGTCTCTTTGCATTTTTCCTTATTTATAGCTTCTGGTTAATGTGATTTCATGACTCTGAACTTTATCTTATGTGTTGAAGACTTAGTCACTATGATGATCTGAATGCTCAAACTCTTTTCATATTCTAAGCTACATAACCTTTCCTAGATCTACATAATCTTTACTAGAAACGCAAACCTTCGTTGCGAGTGTGCAAGTTTTCACTTTAAACCTCTTATACAAAATTTTTCAACAACATTTATGTTTCCAATTTTAGCAATGAGAACCTTGCTACTCTCAAAATTTGGGGGTGGGAGAGGTTTGTACTGTTAAAGATAAAAATATAAGTAGCCAATTTTTATCATATAAAAAAAAATTAAAAAAAGAAATTGATATATATTTATATATATACTCCGCTAGCAAGATTTAAACAATTATCTTGGTAAGAGTTTAGTTGAGGATGACACTTGCTCGTAGTTGGCTGCCTTCATGCACCCCATAGTTGGTACGTCAAAACGAAGGTGGGTAATCAGAATCAACGATGCATAAAAATGAAATAACAAACTCCAATGTCTAGTAAGGAAATCGAGCTTAGATAAGAGTTTAGTCGAGCAGGACACTTGCTCATAGTTGGCTTCCTTCATGCACCCCATAGTTGGTATGTCAGAATAAAGGTGGGTAACCCTACTTGACGCAGTGATACTTGATGAATAACTAATAAGAAGAAATGTATATTCTTATCTTTTAGACTCATAGTTAAAAGGAGAAGCAAAAACCTTGCGAAAAACAAGTAAAAAAAGATTGAAAAGAAAGCTTACCGCAATCAAATTAGGTCCATTTTGAGAAAAGAATGTAGAGATAAGAAAATAGTATAGCTAATGAGTAACTGTTAGAGTACAACATCCTGAGAGGCTAATCAATGCATTGAGAAAAATGTTAGATTGATTGAAGCTTCTTAGCCAGAAGATATGCTTGAGGACAAGCATTTATCTATATTTGGGGGTGTGATAACTTGTAGAAATACAAGTTATTATTAGCTTTCCTGTAAAATAATTGGGACAAAGTAGAGAATCATGCGGCAGCTTAGGCTTAAATTCATTGATATATCATCTTTTGCGTTTTATTCTTTTGAGTTGGTGAAGATAAATGTTTTGAAGTAAATGATATCTAAAACGCATGATATGATGCAGGAACGCAAGCCTCATGTCAGTGTAATCGAGAGATGCAAAGCAGGGAATAATCAGACGAGAATCCTGAGAGATTGTCGGGAGATTGATGTGCTTCATCTGCAGCAGAAGTAATGTTTACAAATTTCGCTGAGAATCACACAATCAACCAAGAATGACGCAAGGCGTTAAATCAGCCTACAATGATGCGAATTTGTCAGCGTTACAATGCAGCATTTATAAAAGGGCAAACTCGAAGGCTAAGAGGTTTGTTAGAAATCCTTGGAGAATTCTTAAGTGACAGCAGAGTTCTTCCTAGACGACAACTGAAGATGAACAACTCGAGAGAGGAGTCTTCCTTCCGATCATCCATCTCACAATAGAACCCATCATGCAACCAGAGTTGGCAAATTCGAGAGATCGAGCATATGCCGACTATTCCATGCTTTCTATCCTGTTCTTTACTTATGTTTTTTAGTGTAACCAGAAATTGTAATCTTTCAAACATTTAATTTATTCCAATAATCTACACATCCTTCATGTCTATCATCTCTTCGTCTTGTATCATTTGTGTATTAACATACATGAGTAGCTAAATTTCTTAAAGGGTTAAGGGTTGTGCTAATGTATATTTAAGAATCAACGATTGAACTATATCATCTTACTGAATGTGTTGAATCTAATGCTCATTTCCATCTAGCTAATTGAGATGAGTAGTAATAATCAACTGCTTGAGAGAGTAAGTGATTGTGGAAATTATTAAGCAAGTATAAGAAGTATCTCTAGACATAGGAACAACCTTAGAATTTGATACTCTCACATGCGTCATATACATATGAGCATGCGATCTGTTGACCGAAAGGTGCGGGTTAAAAGTTGATAATATGACTTAGTTCATTATGTGGTTCTAAGAATAGACAATAGCCAACCCTAACCCTGTTTCTCTTCCCATTTATACTTATACCCTTACTGATTATTGCTGTAACACATCATATTTCATTCCCCACTAAGTTAGTGTGGCTTTTGATAGCTTAATTACTTTTAACGCATTGAAAACAAACTTCTTTTCTTGTTATGCATATAACGCAGATAATCAAAGGAAATTTGAAATCTGCATAATCCCTGTGTTCGACTCTGGATTCACCGAGAAACCTAATTTTGACTTATACTTGGGTGAAAGTTAGAAAAACTTGTTTAATTAATAACGCATACACAATACCTTAAGTAAGACAATAATAGCAGGATAAGAAAACACACAAAAGTATGAGTGACACTTCCCACCCCAAACTTAGGATCATGCATTGTCCCCAATGCATAAGAACATTTAACCAAGAAAGAGCAAGCTCGGGAGCAAGCGGGAAGCCACCAAACAGGCCTGGTGTAAGGAGTACTTTTGTGATGAACTAAGATCCTAAAAATTAATAAAACATATGAGTGACTAAAAATTTTTTGAAAATAAAATAAAAAGAAAAATAAAGAAAGCAATAAAATTGGGTTGCCTCCCAACAAGCGCTTTGTTTCACGTCTTCTAGCTAGATGGGGCTCACGAGTCACGGCGGATCCCAAGGAGGTTTCTTCATTCCATGCGTTGGATCGCCTTGAACTTTTCGTTTTCGCCCACATTGACACTCACAAACATATTCATTAACGTTTAGTGGGTTGGTCAACAAATCATTGTCAAGTTGAACATCATATTTTCTAATGTAGTCAAGTATCATTAAGGAGTTATTATCATGAAATTTTACCGAACGCACCACTTCATTTTTGACATGCTTCTTCATGATTTGTTCATAATTAATTTTAGATTTTGGAGGTATGCACGAAAAACTAGGAAAATTATCACAACTAGAAACATGCTTCATAGGGTTTTCTAATTTAACTTCAAGCATGCCATTAATCTTACCGCTAAAAAGAGAATCATCGTGCATATAATTCTTACTAGAAGAGGGTGATGCTAACTTTTCGTGTTAACCGCAAGTGTACGAGTCAAGTTATAATATAAGACGGTGAAGTTTGAATATCATTCCACTGAGGATCCGATTGTGAAGGTTTAAATTACTTAGCTATTATCGAATCGAATCAATTTTATTTGAGGATTGGAATTGAAGTTGTGATTTTGGAAAACTAAAAAAGGAAAGTAAATAGATAACAAACACAAGAGTCAAAGAGAGTTTTAGGGTAATGAATCTTTGTATACTTCATTATGCAATATTCTAGGGTTCATGGATTTTGTTACAATTCTTATGCTTAAATCTAGAAACAGAAATCCAAGTTATTTCCTTTAAAAAATAACATATTCTCATGCAACTCAATTGATTACTAATTGATAACTTGTAGAAATACAAGTTTTAGTCACTATTTGAATTAATTAGAGTAACTTTAGAGCTAAATGCATGATTTTGGTAGTTGAATTATGTAAAATGTATCACCATGCGTTGACACTATTTACAAAACAAAATACCTGAAAACTTATGAGCTTTTATGTTCTTAACGCAGGATTAAGAAGAAAAGAAGCCCAAATAACCTGACTAGAGATGAAGCTGCTGCAAGAACAAATGGAAACCCATGCGTCGAAACTATGCGTCCGACACCATGTGTTGAGGAGAGTAAATATGGACGCCTGGGCAAAAGTTGTCAGGTCATTATGAAAAAGGACAACACGTTATCAGATCATGGCAGAACCAATGTACCTACAATGTAAAAAGTTTACGCAGCAGGGCAGGGAATTTAATGCAAAGGTGTCAGGCCATCATGAGTTTCAACTTTTCAATGCCTATAAAAAGCCCAAAGCTTTAAGGGAAAAAGGAGAAGGAAAAAAACTAGTTCAGGAGGTGAAAGCTCTGCACAACTCCTCCACCAAAATCAGCCTCTATTTCGAGCTCGTCTGAGAGAAGGATTTTGAGAACTTTCAGGATCATCTCCCAGTGAGTGAGAACCTTCACCCTATAGATTTTATGTATGAGATAGCAACCATATCAAGCCTCCATGAAGCAAGAAGTTGCCAGTGGCGGCTTGACGTCTTCCATTTCTGTTTATTTTCTATTTCTCTCCTTTTTACTTATGTTTTGTTAATGACATTCGAGAGAATAGATTATTTTCTTAATATAAGTTTGATTGACGACTATCTTCCATTTATTTCCATATTAAATATCTTACACCATGTTATTTGAATGCTAAATGGGTTAGATGTTAGACTTAGTTTTTCTTAAGCAATATGAAGTATGTTACATCTTGATGAATGCATATCATTAGCTTGCATAGGATTGTTTGACAAACAAATATAGTAAGCACGACTGTTTAGCTTGAGAGAGTAGATGGTTAATATTTAGCATTTATCAAGACTAGATGAAGTGTAAAGATGTAGTTCATCTTTTGCCAACGCAAACTTACCATGCGTCTTAGAGATAATATTAATGTGGCGTCGAAACATCGAAAGATGGATTCATAAACTCAGTTTGTAGGTATGTAATACTTAATAGGCTTAAGTAACAACTAGCTCCTGTTAACTCTACCTTTATCGTATGGTTCCATTCATTCTCAACGCATGCTATCTAATACTAAATGATATTTGACAAACCATCGCCGCGTCCACCTCATTGTTAGTTGTAGGAAATTTTATTCATTCTTTATGTATAGTTATAGATACATACAAATCTTGCACATATTAGTTGTATAGTCCACCGCATAGTCAAACATCTATTCTCAACGCCTAGTTATTACAAATCCCTATGTTCGACCCTGGACTCACCAGGAAATCTATAAGAGCTTATACTTGGGCTTCTTATAGGAAAACTTGCTTAATCATTATCATACGTAAGTAATTCTCGACGCATCCTTGTACAGAAAACGATAACATCTATTTTTGTGCAACACGCTATGAAACTCAAATGTAAAACGAGAAAAGAAATCAAATCAAATCAAAACAATCAACATTAATCTCTTAAAATCAATACAAATTACATAGTATTAAGAATAGTCTTTAGCAACTTTCATTGTTAACCTAACTATTTTCATGATAAATTAACAATTTTTTTTTATAGATCTAGTTAAACATACAATCTTTCAATCATACATCTACCTAGCATTCAAACATGGCCATTCAACCAGAATTTAAGCACAATAACAAAGAAAAGCATAATCATTAAAACAGAACTATGAAGAGTCTACAATATCAACATAACTTTATAAATAAATCATCAAAACCTAAAATGAAAGAGTTTAGCCACTCATAGCTTGAAGCAAAATGTTCAAACAATATAAACCAAGAAAGAGTGTAAAGATATGGAAACTCTACTGAAAAGAGGCTCTTGATTGAGGAAGCATCGTCAATATCTTCTTGGCCTTCACGTCGGAACTCAAACGACACTATGACTTTCTCTCAAACTCTTTTCTCTCCTCCTTGCAGCTAACTCACTCTTTGAACTCTTTAATGAACTTTCACTCAATTCTCTTCTTCTTATATCTCTTGGTGTGTAGATTGGTGATTAGAGCTGTTGGAAACTCTTATTTATAGAGTTAACTACCCAAAATTCTTTCCAAAAATACAAAATCTTCAAATTAGGTAAGATGGCACTGTGGCGTTTGTCAATGGTGTCGCGGTGCTGCCCTGTTTTTGGGAATTTTGGCGTTTTCTTCTCTTTTCCACTGAATTCTAGCTCGGTTTTGATCTTTTGGTCTTTACTTCTAATTTTCTTTATTTCAACCTGAAAACCAC
Source organism: Citrullus colocynthis (assembly GCA_031780015.1). Classification (NCBI taxonomy): domain Eukaryota; kingdom Viridiplantae; phylum Streptophyta; class Magnoliopsida; order Cucurbitales; family Cucurbitaceae; genus Citrullus; species Citrullus colocynthis. Next base: position 908,365 of record QLSR01000140.1, read on the forward strand.
TAGCAAACAAGTGAAATCTAATATAAATTCCCTTAATTTGAGAGAATAGAAAGCACTTTTCAAGCGCTTTTTAGAGGGGGGCGATGCTACCTTTGTGATTGGCTCATGATGCTCATACCTTCCCACATTCAGATGTTTAAGGGCTTTATAGATGTCAAATGTTACCTGCTCATTATTAAGGCGAAATGTGAGCTTTCTATCTTGCACATCAATGAGGGCCCTTTCGGTGGCCAAGAAGGGTCTCCCAAGAATTATAGGGACTTAGGCATCTTCCTCCATGTCTAGTATGACAAAATCCGCTGGGAAGATAAACTTACCCACCTTGACCAATACGTACTCCATAATGCCATAGGGACGAACAAATGATCGATCGGCCGAAAGCAAGGATATGGTAGTTGGTTGCACCTCTCCACCATTGAGCTTCCTAAGCATGGATAAAGGCATTAAGTTAATAGAAGCTCCAAGGTCACAAAGTGCTTTAGTAACAGAATTATTGCCAAGATTACAAGGGATAGAGAAACTTCCTGGATCTTTTAATTTTGGAGCCAAGCTTCTTTGTAGTGTTACGCTACATTCTTTAGTTAGTGCAACCGTTTCGTAATCTCCTGTTCGTTGCTATTTCTTATTTGAATTAAGTGTTTCTTAGCTTGTTGCACAAAATAGATTTTAACATTTCTGTACAAGGATGCGTCGAGAATTACTCTAAATGTGCTCATGCTTAAGCAAGTTTTCCTATAAAGACCCAAGTATAAGTATTTATAGGTATCCTGGTGAGTCCAGGGTCGAACGCAAGGATTTGTGATAACTAGGCGCTGAGATTGTAAGCCTGACTACGCTGTGAACTATACATGTAATATATGCAATTGTTTGTTGTGTAAAACTATACATTAAGAATGAAAAGAATTTCCTACTACTAATAATGAGGTGGATGCGGTGATGGTTAGTCATATGTCATTTAGTGTCAGATAGCATTCGTTGGAACCATGCGATAGGAGTTAATGCAAGAGTTAGTTGTTACCTAAACCTTCTGAGTACAATTTTATACCTACAAACTGTAATTGTGAATCCATCTCTCGATGTTTCGACGCCACACTAATCTTATTTCTAAGACGCATGGTAAGTTTGCGTTGGCAAAAGATGAACTACATCTCTGCAACTCATCTAGTCTTAATAAATGCTAAAGATTAACCATCCACTCTCTCAAGCTCGACAGTTATGCTTACTACTTGTGTTTGTCAGACAAAGTCATGCAAGCTAAAGATATGCATTAATCAAGATGGAATATGCTCAGAATTGCTCAAGAAAACTAGCTCTTAACATCAACTCATTCATTCAAACATGGTGTAAGGTGTTCAGTGTAAAGATAGATGAAAGAGAATAGTCAATCAAACTCATATTAAGCGAATAAGTCATTCTCTCGAATGTCATTAACAAAATATAAGCAAGAAGGAGAAAAAAGGAAATAAAACAGAAATGAAGAGCGTCAAGCCGCCACTGGCAACGTCTTGCTTCATGGAGGCTTGAGATGGTCGCTATCTGATACATAAATTCCATAAGGTGAATGTTCTCACTCACTGGGAGATGACTCTGAAAATGCTCAGAATCCTTCTCTTAGAAGAGCTCGAAATGGAGGCTGGTTATGGTGAGGGAGAAATAGTGCAGAGCTTTCGCCTTTTGAACTCGTCTCCCCTTTTCTTTAAGAAGCTTTTGGGCTATTTATAGGCGTTAAAAGGTTGATATCATGATGACTTGACATCTTTGCATTAAATTTCACCCATGCTGCATAGACTTTTCAGATTTGTCAACCTATTTGTTCTGCCATGATCTTGATAGGTTGCTACTCTTTTTCGTAATGACATGACAGCTGCTTGAGCATGCTTGAGTTTCTTCTTCGACGCATGGTCTTCAATGCATGACCTCACCGCATAGGCTCGACGCATGTTCTCGCAGCAGCTTCATCTCTTCGTACTTGGTTGTTCCCACTTCTTTTCTTCTTAACCCTGCGATAGGAACAGAAGCTTATCATTTTTCAGGCATTTTTCTTTTGCAAGTAGTGCCAACTCATGTTGATATATTTTTCATGATTCAACTACCAAAATCATGCGTTTAACTCCAAAGTTACTCTAATTAAATCAAATAATGACTATAATAACTTGTATTTCTACAAGTTATCACACCCCTAAATTTGAGTTAATGTTTGTCCTCGAACATTTATTTGAAGATTTATTAATTTCTACCGCCCGTCTAAGTAAAAGGGCACTCTCTCAACATGCCTTCTACTCCTTTACTATATCAACAATCAGATAACCATACCAATCCCTTTCAATCGACGATTTGAAAGTACTTCTAATTTTTAGATGCGGCAAGCTTATTCCTCAAAAATACCCTTACTCATTTCCAGCCAATCTGATGTCCTCGTTTTAGTAATGTGCCTTGGAGTTCATTCATTCGTATAGATTTTTTTTTTTTTTTAGATGATAGTGGACTTGCATTGATCCGGGCTATCTACCTTCGTTTTGACATACCAACGATGGGGTGCATGGAGGCAGCCAACATCGAGCAAATACCCTTTCACAACTTGGCACTTATCGTGTTCCTTTTTGGTTGCGTCGATAATTAATGGTACCATTTATTTACCTTGCGCTGATCTTGGACTCTCACCTTTGATTATGAGGTGTTAAAAGAGCCATTCTCAACTCAACTCTTAACAGGCTAATTTTATGCGTTGTCAGCGGAGTTGTTTGTCCAAAGAAATATTTTTATTATTATTATTATGCGTTGAATGCATGGCTCAAATCATTCTTACCCCCAAATTTGAAGGCAGCAAGGTCCTCATTGCTGAAATCGAATTAAGAGATTGCCTTAGAAAATTTTTTGTAAAAGAGACTTGAGGCAAAGCTTGCAACGCATACTAACTCTTAGAAGTAATTTACCAAGTGTAATATCCTAAGGCTTTGTGAGTCAATCCTTTTATCTCAATTAAGTCCACAGGTGAAGTGCATAGATATCATCATGGAGGTTGGATGCAGAAACAAAAACAGGGTGGAGAAAATAATAAAGCAAGAAATAATTGAAAGCACAAATAAAAGAGAACAGAGAGATTCATGAATTGAATATTGTATTGATGTAAATGTATTATGCGTTGTACTATTTACAAAAAGAATTAAAAGGAATATACAAAAATAATAAGAAAAGTAGAGGAAGAATCCCACAGAACACCCCCAAATTTAAGTTCTCCTCGGGCGTTGTCATTGTTGTCCGCAGGGGGAGGATTTGGATTGTCAAACGGGAGGGGTTGTTGAAGGGATGGAGGAATAACTGGCGTTGGGATGCGTTGGACGAACACTTCATAGATATAATTCATCAAAGTGCTGAATTGTTCATCCGGACGCCGAGCTTGGCGTTTAACAAAACTCCAAAGCTCCGATTGTTGCTGCGCCATCTGAGTCACTTGTTGACCCAATTGTGAAACTTGTTGAGCCAACTCTTCTTGCCGCTGGAGACTTTCCATCTCCTTGCGCGGAATTTCATCCAAGTCTCCCATGATGGGGTGAAGGATCCCATCATCCAAGTACCTCAGCAGATCATCCAAGTTTAAATCAACAAACAGCAGTTGAGCAGAGGCGTGCCGCAAGTGGTATGGTTCTTCTTGATGATGCGTGCTGGTAGTTGCTTCTGCCTGTGGTTGAGATGTTGGGCGGGCAGAAGGTTCGGTAGTTGGAGTTGGAAGATTGGAATCTTGAGGTTCATGGTGAGACGGTGAGAATTGAAGGGGCACTGACTCCTTAGGATCCAGAGTTAGGGTCGGCTCAAAGTGTGGTGGTGGTGGTGGAGTTGCCTCTCGAAAGGTGATTGATTGAGGCGGGGAGAGGGTTAACTCCAGATGGGGGGGAGAAGGCGGCGACACTTCCTTTGTTTCTTTGTTTAAGTCTGTGATAGGGAGTGGAAGAGGCAAAAGAAGGCTGCGTTGGGTGGTAGGGGGTGGAGTTGTTCATTTTGGATTTTCGGGGAAGGAGAAGGGGGAGTTGGTGGGGAAGAGGGCTCCTCAGGGATTGGATCGATAGGAGGAGTGTAAATGGTCAAGGCTTGGGAGTAGGCATCGAGCTGAACAGTTTCTTCAGCTTCACTAGGTTGTGAGCTCGACGCCTGAATCTCAGAACTCTTTTTGACCGTCTTCCTCTTCTTGGGTTGAGGTTGGGGGGATGATGGTTCTTGTGACGTTCGTGGCCTCTTCTTTGGGTTGGCCGCATCAAGCAGATGTGGTGAGTCCTTTAATATCCGTCTCAAACTCTGCACTGAAAGGACTCCGTTTACTGCTCTGACTGACGCATCCTCCATGAAATGTGCGTTGGAGCACAGTCTTGTCATAAGAAAGGGGAAGAATAGCTGACCCCTTGGCTTGAAGAATAGCCCCCGAATCTGTGGGGCAATGATGCGTCCCACGTCCAACTGAATTCCCCACATGATGCAATAGATGACCATAGCGCGGTCCCTTGAAATTGAGGCGTGATGCGTTGTGGGGAGCAGCGACCGCTTGATGAAATAGAGCCACAGGTTGGCCTCAGCGATCAAGCAGTTAGGCGCCAAGGACTGAATACCCTTTGGGGAACTGTTCCACTCTGACCCCGGTTTGGCGATGATTGAGAGGGCGTCATTCATTTCGGCGTTTGTAGGCATCGACATTATTCTGTTTCCTTCCGCCGTCGCGATGTTGGGCAGATCAAACAACGCGTTAATCTCTTGAGGCTCGAAGGAAATCACCTCATCTTCTACTTTGACCAAGTGTGCTCTCCGGTGAATTGTTCCTTCGCAAAATGCCTCCACGGCGGTGGGTTGGATGACCTGGCCACTTTCACACAATTGCCTCCAACCCAATACGTCAACTTCTTGCATGATGAAGGCGGGCAGCTCTATTGGCTCTGGGAAAAATCCCACTTCGGTGTGGAGCCCACTAAATTGCTTCTTTCAGCTCTTCGTCGTCTCCTTCATTTGTTCCTGATAACTTGTAGAAATATAAGTTATTATAGTCATTATTTGATTTAATTAGAGTAACTTTGGAGTTAAACGCATGATTTTGGTAGTTAAATGATGAAAAATGTATCAACATGAGTTAACACTACTTGCAAAAGAAAAATGCCTGAAAAATGATAAGCTTCTGTTCCTAACGCAGGGTTAAGAACAAAAGAAGTGGGAACAACCAAGTACGAAGAGTTGAAGCTGCTGCGAGAATATGAGTCGAGCCTATGCGGTGAGGTTATGCGTTAAAGACCATGCGTCGAAGAAAAAACTCAAGCATGCTCAAGCAGCTGTCATGTGATCACGAAAGAGAGTAGCAACCTATCAAGATCATGGCAGAACAAATAGGCTGACAAATCTGAAAAGTCTATGCAGCATGGGTGAAATTTAATGCAAAGGTGTCAGATCATCATGATATCAACCTTTTGACACCTATAAATGGCCCAAAAGCTTCTTAAAGAAGGAGAGAGACGAGTTCAGGAGGCGAAAGCTCTGCACTATTTCTCCCTCACCATAACCAGCCTCCATTTTGAGCTCTTCTGAGAGAAGGATTCTGAGCATTTTCATAGTCATCTCCTAGTGAGTGAGAACATTCACCTTATGGAATTTATGTATCAGATAGCGACCATCTCAAGCCTCCATGAAGCAAGACGTTGCCAGTGGCGGCTTGACGCCCTTCATTTCTGTTTTATTTTCATTTTTCTCCTTCTTGCTTATATTTTGTTAATGACATTCGAGAGAATGACTTATTCGCTTAATATGAGTTTGATTGACTATTCTCTTTCATCTATCTTTATACTGAACACCTTACACCATGCTTGAATGAAAGAGTTGATGTTAAGAGTTAGTTTTCTTGAGCAATTCTGAGCATATTACATCTTGATTAATGCATATCTTTAGCTTGCATGACTTTGTCTGACAAACACAAGTAGTAAGCATAACTATCGAGCTTGAGAGAGTGGATAGTTAATCTTTAGCATTTATTAAGACTAGATGAGTTTCAGAGATGTAGTTCATCTTTTGCCAACACAAACTTACTATGCGTCTTAGAAATAAGATTAATGTGGCGTCGAAACATTGAGAGACGGATTCACAAATGCATTTTGTAGGTATGAAGTTGTACTCAGAAGGTTTAGGTAAAAACTAACTCTTGTATTAACTTCTATCGCATGGTTCCATTCATTCTCAACGCATGCAATCTGACACTAAATGACATATGACTAACCATCATCGCGTCCATCTCATTATTAGTAGTAGGAAATTCTTTTTATTCTTAATGTATAGTTTTACACAACAAACAATTGCATATATTACATGTATAGTTCACCGCATAGTCAGGCTTATAATCTCAGCGCCTAGTTATCACAAATCCCTGTGTTCGACCTTGGACTCACCAGGATACCTATAAATACTTATACTTGGGGTCTTTATAGGAAAACTTGCTTAAGCATGAGCACATTTAGAGTAATTCTCGATGCATCCTTGTATAGAAATGTTAAAATCTATTTTGTGCAACAAGCTAAGAAACACTTAATTCAAATAAGAAATAGCTACGAACAGTTCCTCAACCACTTTTTCTTTTTCTTTCTCATTCCTTCTGATGGGACTAGCAGACATTCTCCTTGCGCTGCCTGCATCCGAATCTCGTATGACAACTCCAAGTGCCTTAGGCACCTCAGTCTTCTTTTTCTCTGGTCGCTTTGCTTTGGTGATCGCGACCTCCTTTTCTTTCTTCTTCTCCTCCTTTATTTTTTTTTGTTTTTCTTGATGCGTTCAGCTTTGGGTGGCCTCTCCGCATCACTCACTTCCACTTCTACTTCTAATTCCGTCACAATCTCTGCAATGCGACGGAGAAACTCGGCTCTTCGGGCAGCCTTTGAGACAGCTTGCTCACTAGCCGCGATTTCCTCTTTTCTTTTCTTCTTGGCGGCGAGAAACGACTCCGTCCTTTCTTTCATCTTTTGGATGTCGTCTTTCAGCTTTTTGGACTTCTCTGCCGCTGTTGCTGCTAGCCGCTCAACAGATGATGAGGCGACTGAAGATGCGACAGCGTCGGATGTCCTCGCATCCTTTATTTTCTTACTTTTCCTTCTTAGCAGCGGAACATCTTCCTCGGCTTCTTCCCTAGCCCTCATTGGCCTGATCTGCTTTTCTTTGGCGGATTTCTTCTGTTCCACCGCCGCTATTACCTTTCTGATAGGTCTATCATTGGAGTCTAATTCCTCAAGACCGCTTACCGCAAGGACTGACCCACGCAGTTCATTCTTCATCCTTTGGTCGACCAACCCGTCCAACCAGTCATCGTCTTCTTCCTCAATGGAGTCTAGAATATCTCCGAAGACGGTGGATTCGTCATTCCTTCCCACCATTTGGGCTTTAGACAGGTCCCTGGAGCGTGGCGGAGATGGGGATGATGTCGCTTCCAACTCAGGACTGTTGAGGCGAACGATGGTGAGGGGTTCAGGTGTGCTGGAGGTAGTGGATGGATTCCGACTATCCTGCCTCGAGGATGAGGCCATAGGTTTAGGGCTTTTGGAGGAAACAGGTCGTTGGGAAGCCATAGAGATGGTATCGGTGAAAAGAGAGAAAAATGGGTGAATCTGGAAACGGAAATCGCCGGAATTCGCGCCGGTAATTTGAAAACTGAGAGATATGGAAGCGTAACCTAGAAAAGGGGTGAATAGGGGTTTATATAGGGTTTAGAAGGCAGAGCGCATGGGTTATCGGCTCGATGTGTTGGGGGCATCATAGCCGCATTAAATGGTCTGACATCCTTCGATATCAGCCGACTTAAGCGTCATCAGCCTTTTCGAATTCTTGATCTGAGCGATTTAACAGAATCGCTTCAGACTCCCCTCTAGGCATCGAGTTAATCGTATCGCATCATCTTCGATGTCGACGCCTTGAAATTGAGTTTAGTTCACTCAACGCAATATAATAGATAGCGCCAAACAAAATTTTTTAAAGCAACAAAAAAATAAATAAATAAAATAAAATAAAATAAAATAAATAAATAAATAAAAATAAAGTAAATCAAAATAGATTAGAGATGAACAAAAATGAAAATCAGATAAAACAATGTGGTAATATACAAAGAGTTAAGGCGCGTCCCTGGAATATGAGTGTTCGTTGCCAACGCAGGGCGCGTCCATCTTTTCCTCATTCGATCTTTGCTAGGTCAACGGTTACTTTGTCGCGTTCCAAGCCATCTCCATAATATGGTTTCACGCGTTGACCATTAACTTTGAATGCGTTGGTGCCGTCTTCATTCATCAGCTCTACGGCACCATGAGGAAAGAGTTCCTTGATCACGAAGGGACCAGACCATCTTGTTTTTAATTTTCCTGGAAATAAACGCAGTCTAGAGTTAAAAAGGAGGACCTTTTGACCTATATGCAAAGATTTCTTACTGATGCGTTGATCGTGCCAACGCTTTGTTCGTTCCTTGTATATCTTTGCGTTCTCATAGGCCTGCAGTCTCCATTCCTCCAGTTCATTCAGTTGAAGCTGACACGCTTCTCCAGCTGCTTTTAGGTCCATGTTCAATCTCTTGGCAGCCCACAATGCTTTATGTTCCAGCTCCAACGGCAGATGGCAGGCCTTTCCAAAGACCAGCGTGTACGGTGACATCCCGATAGGCATTTTGAATGCTGTACGATATGCCCATAACGCCTCGTTTAATTTGGACGCCCAGTCTTTTCGAGAAGAGTTAACTACCTTTTCTAAAATAGTTTTCAATTCTCTATTGGAAATTTCTGCTTGTCCATTTGTCTGCGGGTGGTATGCAGTTGCCACCATGTGCTACACATTGTATTTTATTAGCAAGTTGGAAATGATTTTGTTAATGAAATGCGTACCTTCATCGCTAATAAGGGCTCTCGGCGTTCCAAATCTCGTGAATATATTCTTCTGAAGAAAACTTGAGACTGTCGTCGCGTCATTCTTAGCGCATGAGATTGCTTCGACCCATTTTAATACATAATCCACAGCTACCAATATATAGTTATGGCCGTTTGATGACGGAAATGGGCCCATAAAATCAATACCCCAAACGTCAAAGAGTTCAACTTTTAAGATAGAGGTAAGTGGCATTTCGTTCCGACTCGAAATATTTCCGATGCGTTGACATCTATCGCATCTGATCGCATAGTCCCTGGCATCTCTGAAAAGAGTTGGCCAGAAGTATCCGCTTTGTAGGACCTTGGCTGCAGTTCGCTGTCCTCCAAAATGTCCTCCATAGGGGGAGTCATGACATTGAGATAGGATGCGTTGATATGAAGTCTCTGGGACGCAGAGTCAGAAGATGTGATCCGGCCCCCTTTTGTAGAGTTCGGATTCGTCCCAATAATAGAACTTCGCATCATGCATCAACTTCTTATTCTGTTGTGCGTTGAAGTCTTCGGGAAATTGCTTGCACACCAAGAAGTTGACAATGTCTGCATACCACGGCGCAGACTCGGTAACTTTCAATACAGCTTCATCTGGAAAGCTTGCGTTGACGTCCAGCTGTTTACGATCGTGTTCCATATTCTCGAGTCTGGAGAGATGATCTGCTACGTTGTTCTCTGTACCTTTGCGATCAATTATTTCAGCGTCAAACTCTTGAAGAAGCAGAACCCATCGGATAAGCCTCGGCTTGGCATCTTTTTTAGTCATTAAGTATAGAATAGCTGAGTGGTTAGTATGGATGAGACTTTTGACCCTAGAAGATATGCTCTGAATTTCTCAACCGTGAACACTACTGCTAACAACTCTTTCTTTGTAGTGGTATAATTCGCTTGGGCTGCGTTGAAAGTTTTGCTGGCATAGGCTATGGGGTGCAGCATTCTGTCTCTACGTTGAACTAACGCAGCTCCCATCGCATAGTCGCTGGCATCGCACATTAGTTCGAATGGCTGCGACCAATCTGGAGCAATTAAAATTGGTGCTGACACCAGTGTTGCTTTCAGCGTCTCAAATGCCTTGAGACATTCTTCATTAAAAATGTAGGGTTGATTCTACTCCAGCAATGAGCTTAAAGGGCGTGCAATTTTTGAGAAGTCCTTGACGAACCTCCTATAAAAGCCTGCATGTCCCAAGAAGCTGCGAAGCGTCTTTATGTTTGTAGGCTGTGGGAGCTTTTCTACGGCTTCAATTTTGGCCTGATCAACTTCCAGGCCCTTCTTGGATATCTTGTGACCGAGGACAATTCCTTCAGTCACCATGAAGTGACATTTTTCGCAATTAAGCACTAGGTTGGTGTCCTCGCATCTTTTCAGTACTTTCTCCAAATTGGCTAAACATGCTTCAAACGAATTTTCGAAGACCGAAAAATCATCCATGAATATCTCCACAGATTCTTCTAGAAATTCAGAGAAGATTGCCATCATACACCTCTGAAAGGTGCCTGGGGCGTTACATAGTCCAAATGGCATGCGTCGAAATGCAAATGTACCATAAGGACATGTAAATGTGGTCTTCTCCTGGTCTTCTGGAGCAATCATGATCTGGTTGTAGCCTGAATAGCCATCCAAGAAGCAGAAGAATTCATTTCCCGCAAGTCTATCTAACATTTGGTCAATGAAGGGTAACGGAAATGATCCTTCTTCGTCGCTGCGTTGAGCTTCCTGTAGTCCATGCAAATTCTCCACCCCGTGACAGTGCGGGTGGCGATCAAGTCATTATTCTTATTTGGGACTACAGTCATACCTCCATTTTTGGGAACGCATTGGACAGGACTTACCCACTTACTATCAGAAATGGGGAAGATGACGCCTGCGTCCAACCATTTAAGCACTTCTTTCTTGACAACATCTTTCATTGCTGGATTGAGCTGTCTTTGGGCCTCGATAGATCCGTCTTTTCCTTCTTCTAGATGAATTTTATGCATACAGTATGTGGGGCTGATCCCCTTGATATCAGCCAATGTCCATCCGACAGCTCGGATGTGCTTTTTCAGAATGAATAACAATGCTGATTCTTGACTAGGGGATAAAGCAGCTGAAATAATAACTGGAAGAGAGTTACCTTCTCCTAAGTAAGCATACTTGAGGTGAGCTGGCAACACTTTTATGCATATAGAGATGGTTTTGTTTGTTGGTTGATTCGATTTGGAGTCAAGGTTTCAAGAGCAGAATAGACCAAAGCACAGCATTGTTCAGGCTGCTGCGCGTCCAGATTTACGATAGTTTCATCATTTTCTTCAAGCCACCTTTCATGGGACTCATCATTTTCTTCAAGCCACCTTTCATGCGTTGGTATAGCGTCGAGATTCTGGCAAGTTTCCTGTTCCCCTGGATATTCCAACGCCTTAAAGACGTTGAATATCACTTCCTGATCATTAACTCTCATGATAATTTCCCTCTTGTTGACGTCAATGAGCGTACGACCCGTTGACAGAAACGGGCGTCCAAGTATGATTGGGATGTCCTCGTCTGCTTCATAATCCAGGATTATGAAGTCTGCGGGGAGAATAAACTTGTCGACCTTTACCAACACATCCTCAATCCTTCCTTCAGGATACACCACGAATCGATCCGCCAATTGTAGAGTAACTGTTGTTGGTTGCGATGCGATCCCCAACTTGTTGAATACTGACAGGGGCATCAGGTTAATGCTAGTCCCTAGATCACACAACGTTTTTTCTATGTGAATTCCTCCAATAGAACAAGGAATGGTGAAGCTCCCTAGGTCTTTCATCTTTGTGGGGACGCGTTCACAGACCATGTCACTGCACTCCTGCGTTAGAGCTATGGTCTCATGTTCACCCATTCCTCTCTTTTTAGACAGTATGTCCTTGAAGAATTTAGCATAGGTAGGCATTTGTTCCAACGCTTCCACAAGCGGGATGTTGATGTGCAGTTGTTTGAGTACATCTAGGAAGCGTTTGAACTGCCTCTCGTTGTTTTTCTTCCTTTTTAGCCGCTGAAGATAAGGAGGCGTTTGCAGCTCGGCTGACATGCTTGTTGATGCGTCTTTTCCTGATGAAATTCTTTGTATGTCAGCTTGTTTTTGTTACGTTGATTGGTCAAATTCAGTTGTGAGGTTGGAATGATGAATTGTTGGTTGAGAGTTCTCTGTGTGGGGAAGTTCATTCATTGTTCTTCCACTTCGCAGTGTCACAACTTGACACTGTTCTTTCCTTGAACTGCCCGTACTGCGTGGGGCTTCGGTGTTGCTCGGAAGAGAGCCTTTTTGCCGCGTCTTTAATTCTCCAGCGATCTGGCCAATTTGAAGCTCTAAATTCTAGATGGATGACACCTGGGTTTGTAACAAGGCGTCATTCTTCTACATATATTCCTTTAGAAGAGCTTCCATGGATGATGATGGACCAGGCGCTGACTGATGTGAATTTTGCCTCTGATGTCCATGGGAGAATCCAGATGATCCTCCTCTTTCGTGCATCGGGGCACCTTGCTGCTCAGGCTGGCGATTACCACCCCATGAGAAATTCGGATGATTCCTCCAGCCAGGGTTGTAGGTATTGGAATAAGGGTTGTTACGTATAAAACACACAGACTGAGGGTTCTGTGGGCATACTTCATACGCATGTAGCTCCCTGCATTCCACGCATCCTGCAGCGTTCATTTGATTTACCGCATTCACTTGGCCACCGCCTCCTGTATTCGACTGATTCAGGGCCATAGTCTGTAACAGGTTAGTCATGGCGGTGACTTGAGCTTGCAATGCCGCAATACGATTATGCTCAGGTGCTCCTGACGCATGGTTTTGCCTGCGGCCAGATCGACTATATCCATGGTCCTCCTAATCCTCGTGATTTCTTGATATTATGTCGAGAATTTCCTTGGCCTCAGTGTAAGTTTTATCCAGCAATCCTCCCGCTGCGGCAGCATTTGCAGCGGTCTGAGAGGCCTCGGTCAATCCATCATAGAATATCTCCATTTGAACACAGTCGGGGAAACCATTATGCGGGCAATTTCTCACCAATCTCTTGAATCTTGCCCAAGCATCGCTCAGGGTTTCTCTGTCTTTTTGTTGGAAATTGGCAATGTCTCTTCTTCTTCGAGCATTCTCCGTTGGTGGGAAGAACTTTTTCATGAACTTCTCTATCATTTGGTTCCAGGTGGTGATCTCGCCTAGTTCCAAGGAATATGCCCACTGTCTCGCCTCATCTCTGAGGGAGAATGGGAACAGCGTTAATCGAATGTCATCTACACTTATGTTTGGGATGACGAAAGTGTTGCAGATTTCAATGAAGCTCTTTAGGTGAGCATGAGGGTCCTCACCAGGTGATCTCCCAAACTGTCCTGCTGTTTGCAGCATTTGAAGCATGACTGGCTTCATTTCAAATCTTGATCCTTGGGACTCGGGTCGCATAATTCCAGGTGAAAAATTATACAAGATGGGCGACGCATAATCCCTGATTGGACGATTTCGATCATGTGCCAATAAGATAGGATGAATTTGTTGATCAATCTACTGAGCTTGAAGTTGTGCTTGGGCTAACGCATAATTTACTGCTTCTTCTCGTCTGTCAGCCTCATTGTTAGCTCTCAAAGGCTGGTTGGCGTTGTTTGCTTGATTTTGCATCTTTTTCTCTCTATAAAGTTGTCACCGCCTTTGAAATGTCTTATTTCTTTTCCGAAAGGTTCTCTCGATCTCAAGGTTAGAAATGAACACAGGCTGCTCTTTGTTCATAAACTGTCAGATACGTCTTCGGCTAAACGCTCAGTACAGCCTAAGATTGAGATTTTCTGCATAAATCAAGAAATAATATCAAGACCTAAATTATCAATTCAAATCCCCGGCAACGGCGCCAAAAACTTGTTCGTTGCTATTTCTCATTTGAATTAAGTGTTTCTTAGCTTGTTGCACAAAATAGATTTTAACATTTTTGTACAAGGATGCATCGAGAATTACTCTAAATGTGCTCATGCTTAAGCAAGTTTTCCTATAAAGACCCAAGTATAAGTATTTATAGGTATCCTGGTGAGTCTAGGGTCGAACGCAAGGATTTATGATAACTAGGCGCTGAGATTGTAAGCCTGACTATGCGGTGAACTATACATGTAATATATGCAATTGTTTGTTGTGTAAAACTATAAATTAAGAATGAAAAGAATTTCCTACTACTAATAATGAAGTGGATGCGGTGATGGTTAGTCATATGTCATTTAGTGTCAGATAGTATGCGTTGGAACCATGCGATAGGAGTTAATGCAAGAGTCAGTTGTTACCTAAACCTTCTGAGTACAATTTCATACCTACAAACTGCAATTGTGAATCCATCTCTCGATGTTTCGACGCCACATTAATCTTATTTCTAAGACGCATGGTAAGTTTGCGTTGGCAAAAGATGAACTACATCTCTGCAACTCATCTAGTCTTAATAAATGCTAAAGATTAACCATCTACTCTCTCAAGCTCGACAGTTATGCTTACTACTTGTGTTTGTCAGACAAAGTCATGCAAGCTAAAGATATGCATTAATCAAGATGGAATATGCTCAGAATTGCTCAAGAAAACTAGCTCTTAACATCAACTCATTCATTCAAATATGGTGTAAGGTGTTCAGTGTAAAGATAGATGAAAGAATAGTCAATCAAACTCATATTAAGCGAATAAGTCATTCTCTCGAATGTCATTAACAAAATATAAGCAAGAAGGAGAAAAATGGAAATAAAATAGAAATGAAGAGCGTCAAGCCGCCACTGGCAACGTCTTGCTTCATGGAGGCTTGAGATGGTCGCTATCTGATACATAAATTCCATAAGGTGAATGTTCTCACTCACTGGGAGATGACTCTGAAAATGCTCAGAATCCTTCCTCAGAAGAGCTTGAAATGGAGGCTGGTTATGGTGAGGGAGAAATAATGCAGAGCTTTCGCCTTTTAAACTCGTCTCCCCTTTTCTTTAAGAAGCTTTTGGGCTATTTATAGGCGTCAAAAGGTTGATATCATGATGACCTGGCACCTTTGCATTAAATTTCACCCATGCTGCATATACTTTTCAGATTTGTCAGCCTATTTGTTCTACCATGATCTTGATAGGTTGCTACTCTTTTTCGTAATGACATGACAGCTGCTTGAGCATGCTTGAGTTTCTTCTTCGACGCATGGTCTTCAACGCATGACCTCACCGCATAAGCTCGACGCATGTTCTCGCAGCAGCTTCATCTCTTCGTACTTGGTTGTCCCCACTTCTTTTCTTCTTAACCCTGCGTTAGGAACATAAGCTTATCGTTTTTCAGGCATTTTTCTTTTGCAAGTAGTGCCAACTCATGTTGATACATTTTTCATCATTCAACTACCAAAATCATGCGTTTAACTCCAAAGTTACCCTAGTTAAATCAAATAATGACTACAATAACTTGTATTTCTACAAGTTATCATCTCCATACCTCTTCTTCTTTGACAACACTTCCTTCATGAACCTGGCATACTTAGGTATTTGTTCTAACGCCTCTGCAAAAGGAAGATTAATTTCCAACTTTTTGAATATGTCTAAGAATTTAGAAAATTGAGCATCAATCTTTTTCTTTTGAAATCTTTGAGGAAAAGGTAAAGTGTTAGGGATAAAAGAAGTAGAGTTAGAAGAACTTCCTATGTTTAACTTTAATTTCTCCTTTTTCCTAGATGCACTCTCTTTTTGTAGTGGAACATCCTCTATGATGACATCATCCTCTTCTTATGGAAGCTCATCATCATCTATCATGATGTGCTTGTTCAACTCCTTGCGACTCCTTAGGGTTATTGCATTACATTCCTCCTTGGGTTCTTCTCCAGACAACTTGGAAATTTACCTTTTTGTATTGTGTGGAGAGATGTGGCCATTTGACTAAGTTGAATGTAAGCTCTACTCTTAACTTTGATAGATGGCAAGCAAGTAGGCTGGTGATTGAAAAGTGATGGCCGAGAGCCTTTGGGGTTGAAGTATCTATGCGTTGGTTGGATTGAAACAAGAGTCCATGAGAGTGAGCATGGGTGATGGCTGAAAATAGGGAAGACTTTGTGTAGCCGAGGCCAAGTATAAAGGTGATGCGGTTGCTGGAGAGGCATGCGTTTCCGAGGGTGAGAGTGAGTAAATGTTGGGGGTTGAATCCATTTTGATTCTTTCTCTTTTCTAGGCTATGCGTTTATGAGGTTGTTGGACTAGCAGCCATGCATTGGTTGAGATCGATAGGGAGGTTACGTTGGTCGTTGGTGAAGTATGCGTCCAAGTGTGTCCATGGTTTGGACGAATGGTGCAGTGTGCCCAGGCTAGTAACCAAGTTCTCGTTAGTGAAGTATGTGTTCAAGGGTGTTTATGGTTCAGACGCATGGGGCGATGCGTCCAAGATAGCGTCCAAGTTTGTTAATGGAAGATTGTGTTCGCGGAATGAAGGAGATACTTGGAGATAGTTTTTGGAAGATAAAGTAAAATCAAATCAAATCAAATAAAAGAGAAAGTGGAGGTAAGTGGGCAGCTCGTTTAAGTGTGTAAAGCTAAGTTTTCGATCATTTTCGGTGTCTCTAAAGTTCCAATCAATTCCATGTTTTAGCTTAGCGACAAATAGAGGTAGAGGAAGAAGTCGAGGGAAAATTTGTGTAGAATTCTAATTGGTTTCGTGGTGTAATTGAAGCTAGAACAGAAGGGTTTATTATTGTCGTGCAATCTAAACAACGTTCGGTATTTGGAGGACAGCGTTCTGTGGAGATCGAGTTTAGGGCTAAGAATTTGAGGTCGGTAAGCTAACTCAATTCTTAACAAATATTGTGAACATTGGTTGAGCTGAATTTGAAGAAAAACATGTTAAATGATAGGTGGAAGTGTTTGATACAGATTTTCCGAGTGATTTGGAGCAGCTCGAAGTAAGTCGGGAATATATGCCGAATGAAGAAGAGTTAAGTTCTGAAATCTTGAGGTAAACTAGAAAATACATTTATTTACAAGTTTGTAGAAGGAAAGAAGTGCTAAATCTGGTGGAAATATGATTTTTAACAGATAAAAGTGAGGGCCAAGGTGAAGGCAGAAGCTATGGAAGACAAGTATCCCTGGAAGAGCAGTGACACTGGAAGTACGTGGGAGTAGCGAGACGGGTAACGCGGGTGTCGCTAGAAGCCTTGCGTCTCACAATTATCGCTGAGTATCGCTAGTCTTCCTAGTCTCGCTAGTCAAAGTCTCGCTAGTCCAGATTTATTTACAACTTAATTCTGTTAGTGTAATCTCGCTGGTGGTTAGGTCTCGCTCATTGAGGTTTATTCTATTGAATTGAGGTTTCGGTAGTGAATTATTGACCAAGTATGAATAGTTAAAGTTTGTTGGTTATGTTAAGGAAATCTTAAGGAAATCTAACGATGAGAAATGTATGATTACAAGCCAAGAAGAGCTAGGAAAGACGTATAAACCGCCAAAGGTCCAGGACAAGTAGTGAGTGACGATTTATTTGAAATAGTTTTAATTTGAACAAGGTGATATTATTGACAAGTTTATATTTGAAAGCATGGTTATATGATTGAAAGAACTTATGAGTTTTATGTGCATAGTATGAATTTATGAAAAAGCATGCTGCTTATTGATTTATGAAATTATGAAAAGCACGGAAGCTTGTTTATGAGATTGTGAAGATTTGAAAATGTTAGTTTATGAATTTATGGTATGATGTTTTCAAAGCATGTTGTTTTTAAATAATGTTTTTGGAAAACGCTCCCAATGCTCAAGGACTCGAGCAAACGGGTAGCCGGAATATAAAAAAGGTTCCTAATGCTTAAGGACTCGAAGAAGGAAAATGGGTAACCTGGATATGAAAATGGGACCCCAATGCTTAAGGACTTGAAGAAGGCATATGGGCAACTCGAATTATGATACCTATGTGCACATAGAGGAACGTACAATGCTGTTGTGTTGAGATTACTCCACACAGCTAAGGATATTCGACGTTGGGTGCGTTGAGCTCCGCTCTGCCTTAACTAAGGGAAATGATTCAAAAATGTTTTTGACGTTGAGTAGCGTTGAGCTTCGCTCCGCCCCAACTAAGGGAAATTATTCAAAAATATTTTTGACGTTAAGTAGCGTTAAGCTCCGCTTTGCCTCAACTAAGGGAAATGATTTGAAACAAATAGAATTTCTGAGTATCTTTTCTGAAATAAACATACATGATTTGAAAATGCTATTGTATATGTTTTGCATTGAATATAATCTTGTATCTAAGTTTTGTATGTGTGATTTTATAGTGTTTTACTCTATGCCTAGCTTTTGTGTAAAGAGAAGAGTTTGCAAAACAAGTCACTCACTGCGCAACCTAGCTCATGTTTTCCTTGTTTTTCTGTTTTCCAAGTAGCAAGCGAGTTCAGAGTGCTTAGTGTACCAAGATCTCGTCTGGGTCTATCATTGGTGTTTAGTATTTTGAAAATTATAAATATTTGAACTGGACCATGTGTTGTGCATATAGAGAGGGTTAAAGGAGTTGTTGTGTACATATGCTATTATATGGTTGAGTGAAAGGATGTGTGTATGACAAGTTAACTCTGGTGTATGTATGAAGTAGATTATGGTTTAAAATTGTTTATTAGGTAAAGGTAAAGTTTATGGTTGACAGTAGAAATCGAAGGAGGATCGTTGTCTAATGTCATCACACTTCTTCCTGGGTTAGAAGGGTACCTGGGAGGGGGGTGTGACATTGAACCTCCAAGTTTTGAATTGCCTTACCTTGGCTTTGAATGGTGCTTGCTATGGCTTGGACCGAATTCTCCAATGTGGTTGTCCTTGATCTTGACTTTTTGACACAATCCAACATGATATCCTCCAATGATGATGTCTTTGCATTCCTTGCTCCATTGAATCCTTGAGGTGTATGAGAAATTCTCCTAATTCCTCAAGTTAAGATGATAGTGAATTGAGAGTTGTTGTTGACCTTGATATTGTCCTATATCCACATAATTGGCTACCTCCAACTCACTTGACTCTTGTTGATTTGTCATGGCTGCAAGGGAAGCTATGGATGGTGGACTTGCTGCGGCTTGGCTTCTTTGAGACAATTTATATAAAGCATTAGTGAGAGAAGCCAATCGAGCTTTTAGAGATTTTACCTCATCCACCTCATATACTCTGGCGGCTTTTGGGATGATTGGAGAAGACCATTCACATGGCCAATTGTACAATGTAGTGGCCAAATCTTCTAGTATGGTATAGGTGAAAAGTGCTTGAAAAGTGCTTTCTATTCTCTCAAAATGGAGTTTATATTAGATTTCACTTGTTTGCTAGTGGTTCTTAGGTCAAAAGAAAGAAAATGATGTGAAAGCCAAAAGATCAAAACCGAGCCAGAATCCAAAAATAGAAGAAAAATCCAAATTTACCAAAAAAATGGGAATTCTCTCATTCTTGTGTCTCTTTTGGTCTGTAGATTGATGATTAGGATTGCTGGAAACCTTCTAATTTATACAGTTGGCCGCTCAAAAACTTTCCAAAAATACGTAATATTTCATTTAAGAAAATTGGCGCCGCAACGTTATCAAATATGGAAACACAGTGCCGCAGTGCTGCTGCTGTATTGTAAGAGACCTCCTCTCGGGAAATAACGTGCAACAGCGCCGTCCAGGGGCCGCGACGCTGCCCTGTTTTCCGCAACTTTGTGTTTTTCATCTCTTTTTCACTGTATTCTGGCTCGGTTTTGATATTTTGGTCTTCTATTCTAATTTTCCTCATTTTAACCTGGAAACCACTAGCAAACAAGTGAAATTTAATATAAACTCCATTAATTTGAGAGAATAGAAAGTACTTTTCAAGCGCTTTTTACCACCCCAAACTTAGAGATTTGCTAGTCCCGAGCAAAGAATAGAATCAAATAATAGGGAGTTTAGATGAAGTGTGAAATTGACTCATGTCTCAAAGAATAGCACTTAGAGCTTAAGTAGAAATATGCAAGCATATCTGTATTGTTATAGTCATTCAAGGCCAAATCTTGTTATCTCCCACGTGTCTGTGTGCAAGCCTCACTCAATTTAAAATACTAGAACTCAAATTGGGACTTAAGAGAGTTTCTTTAGTTTTCCCCCTACTCTAGTTCATGCACCAATCTTCAAGCATCCACACATTTCAAGTAGGTAATATGTCCACTAAGGTGTCGTTCAATCATATTTTTTTAATGGGTCCTAAACTTGCATTCTTTTACCTAGGGGCACTAGCTTTCACACATTCACTGTAGGGACTCGTACATAGTCAATTTCCAGGCATTCTTATTGACCACAACAAAGGCAGCTCTTTTTACCCCCATCCATGCATATTCATTACAAGTTTAACATTTAAAAAGATAGGCAAATAAGCTCATATATTTTTTTGTACACTTTTTTCTTTTCTCGAATGCATGTATACTCTTTTATTTTTCCTCAGTTTAAGATCACAAACTATCATGCATTTCCACTCTCTAACCGGTGGAGCCTTTCGGAGTGACAACCAAATACACCCAACTTAATCCTTTTTTCAGTTGAAGATCTAAATTAAAGTAGCTACGTGGTCAAGAATATGAGAGACTTTAAGAGGGACTTAAATGAATTTAACTCAAGATAATGCTATTCTATTTCCATAATCAGTCATCTATTATGCAAATTCGAATATCATCATGGGCAATCAACATCAAAGCACACAACCCAAAAAAACATTCCCATTATCTTTAAAAGGTTCAAAATTTTTCAAAAATTTTTCAAAATTTCATTAACATGCATATGATCATTAAAATCTTCACTAACATGTATAGCAGGATAAGAAAACACACAAAAGTACAAGTGACACCTCCCACCCCAAACTTAGAATCATGCATTGTCCCCAATGCATAAGAGCATCTAAAGAAAAAACAAGCTTAGGAGCAAGTGAGAAGCCACCAAACAGGCTTGGTGTAAGGAGTACTTTGTGTGATAAACCAAGATCCTGAAAGATGAGAAAGCATATGAGTGACTCAAAGATTTATTGAAAAGAAAAGAAAAAGAAAAGTAAAGAAAGCAATAAAATTGGGTTGCTTGGTTTAACGTCTTTCAGTTAGACGGGGCTCACGAGTCATGGCAGATCCCAAGGTGGTTTCTTCTTTCCACATTGACACTCACAAACATATTCATTAACATTTAGTGAGTTAGTCAACATATCATTATCAAGTTAGACATCATCTTTTCTGGGGTAGTCAAGTATCATTAAGGAGTCATCATTCTTAGATTTTATCTGACTCACCATTTCATTTTTGACATGCTTCTCCATGATTTGTTCATAATTCATTATAGGTTTGGGAGGCATGCAAGAAGAACTAGGAGAATTATCACAACTAGAAACATGCTTCATAGGATTTTCTACTTTAACATCAAGCATGCCATTAGTCTTACCATTCAAAGGAGAATCATCATGCATCGAATTCTTATTGGAAGAAAAAGGCGATGTTACCTCTGTGCTTGGCTCATGATGCTCATACCTTTTCGTAACCGCATGCTTAAGGGCTTTATAGATGTCAAATGTTACCTCCTCATCGTTAAGGCGGAATGTTAGTTTTCCATCTTGCATATCGATGAGGGCCCTTCTAGTGGCCAAGAAAGGTCTCCCAAGGATTATGGGGACTTCAGCATCTTCCTCCATGTCTAGTATCACAAAGTCGCCGGGAAGATGAACTTGCCCACCTTGACCGATACGTCCTCCACAATGCTGTATGGATGAACAAACGATCGATCGACCAAAAGCAAGGATATGGTTCTCCACCATTGAGCTTCCTAAACATGGATAAAGGCATTAAATTAATGGAAGCACCAAGATCACAAAGAGCTTTAGTAACATTTAAAGAACCAATAGTGCAAGGTATAGTAAAACTCCCTATATTTTTCAACTTTTGTGGTAGCTTCTTTTGCAGCACAACACTACCTTCCTCAGTCATGCTAATCATCTCATATTGCCCAAACTTTTTCTTTTTAGACAAGACATCTTTCATAAATTTAGCATACTTGGGCATTTGCTCTAAAGCCTCAGCAAATGGATGTTAATGTGAAGCTTTTTAAACAATTCTAGAAATTCAAAAAATTAGGAGTCTATTTCTTTCTTTTTAAAACGTTGAGGATAAGAAAAAGTATTAGGTATAAAAGGTAGAGGGTTAGATGACTTACTTGAAGATGTTGACTCTTTTACCTTTACCTCTTTTTCTAAGACCTCCTTTGGTTCATCTTCTAAGATAGGCTCTTGGATGGTCTCATCTACCTCTTGCATTTCATCATCATCATTAATCAAGGGAGAGGATAGCTTTTTTCCACTCCTCAAAGTCACCGCCTTGCATTCCTCCTTTGGGTTTCTTTCGGGACAACTAGGGAATTTACCCTTTTGCATTGTGTGGAGAGATGTGGCTATTTGACTAAGTTGAACCTCCAAGTTTTGAATTGCCTTACCGTGGCTTTGAACGGTGTTTGCAATAGCTTGGACTGAATTCTCCAATGTGGTTGTCCTTGATCTTGACTCTTTGACAAAGTCAAACATTATGTCTTCTAATGATGATGTCTTTGCATTATCCACTCCACTGAATCCTTGAGGTGCTTGCAACACATTCTTGTTGTTAGCATATGAGAAATTCTCATGATTCCTCAAGTTGGGATGATAGTTAGTCGGGAGTTGTTGTTGACCTCGGTATTGTCCTCTATCCACATAATTGGCCACTTCTAACTCACTAGGCTCTTGTTGATTTGCCATGCCCGCAAGGGAAGGTATGGATCGTGGACTTTCTTGGGCTTGGCTTCCTTGAGACAATTTAGATAAAGCATTAGTGAGAGATGCCAATTGAGCTTTTAGAGAACTTTTGGGATGATTGGAGAAGACTGTTCACATGGCCAATTGTATGATGTAGTGGCCAAGTCTTCTAGCATGGTATAGGCCTCTTGAGCATTCTTTGATAAAATTGACCATCTAGCGTTTGCATCTAGAATGGATTTGGTTGAGCTTGACAATCCATTGTAGAAGAGTTGAATTTGTAGCCAATCCGGATAACCATGTTGAGGGCACCTCCTCAAGAGATCCTTATACCTCTCCTAAGCCTCATAAAGTTGTTCATCCTCAAGTTGTTGAAATGTTCCAATCTCCATCCTTAGTCTTTGAGATTTAGCCGGTGGAAAATATTTATTCAAGAAAGCTTGAGCTAAGATCTCCCACATAGTGATACTATTCAGAGGGATGGTTTCCAACCAATCCTTTACTCGGTCCAGTAAAGAGAAAGCAAAAAGCATTAGTTTAATTGCATCGTTAGAGACACCATTCATCTTTACCGTTCCGCATATTTCCAAGAAAGACTGGAAGTGCTTGTGAGGATCTTCATTAGTTCTTCCTCTAAAGGCTCTAGCCATTTGGATCAACCCCGGTTTTAACTCACAGTTGTCGACATTGATGGGTACATTCATTATTCCGAGTTGATTTGTCGGTAATGTCGGTTGGAAATAGTCTCGAATTGTCTTTGGTATCTCCTCCGCCATCTCTTCGATTTGATTATGTCAAACCCTTAGGTTTCTTTTACACCTCCTTTCAATCCTGGGATCAAGAGGGAGAATGTTAGCATGATTATGAGGCATAAACCGACAAAATTATCAACCAAATAATACTATACACCTCAAATTAAGATCTATCAATTCTAATGAATATTAACTAACAAAAACCGTTCTTTAGATCCCCAGCAATGACGCCAAAAACTTGATTGCGCCACTTTAAGTGTCAACCACAAGTGTACGAGTCAAGTTATAATATAAAGCAGTAAAGTCCGAATATCGTTCCACTAAGGATCCAATTGTGAAGGTTTATGTTACTTAGCTATTATAGAATTGAATTAATTTTACTTGAGGATTGGAATTGAAGTTGTGAATTATGGAAAATATAAACTAAATAAGAAAAGTAAATAAAGTAAGAAACACAATAGTCAAAGAGAGTTCTAGGGTAATGAATCCTTGTTTACTTCATCATGAAATATTCTAGGGTTCATGGAGTTTATGGTAATTCATATGCCTAAGTCTAGAAACGTAATTCCAAGTTATTTTCTCTAAAAACAACCATTTCTCATGCAACTCAATTGATTACTAATCTCTTGAAACCAATACAAATTACATGGCATTAAGATTAGTTAGCAAGTTTCATTGTTAACCTAACTATTCTCATGATAGATTAACAACAATTCATTGTTATAGATCTAGTTAGACATACAATCTCTCAACCATACATCTAACCTAACATGTGAAGATGACCAATCCACAAGAATTAAACACAATAACAATGAAAATTCTACATTATCAACATGAATTCATAAACAATTCATCAAAACCCGACAACTAAAGAATTTAGCCATTCATAGCTTGAAGCAACATGTTCAAACAATATAAACAAAAAAATATAAACAAAGAAAGAGTGTAAAGAAAGGAAAACTCTTCTGAAAAAAGGCTTTTGATTGAGGCAGCATTGTCACAATCTCCTTGGCTCTCACGTCGGAACTCGAACGGCACCATGACTCTCTTGAGCTCTTTTCCTCTTCCTTGTAGCTAACTCACTCTTTGAGGCTCTTTAATGAACTGTCACTCAATTCTCTCCTTCTTGTGTCTCTTTTGGTCTGTAGATTGATGAATAGGGCTGCTGGAAACCCTCCAATTTATAAAGTTGGCTGCCCAAAAACTTTCCAAAAATACATAATATTTCATTTAAGGAAGCAGTGTTATCAAATATGGAAAGACAGTGTTGCAGTGCTACTGCTGTGTTGTGGTTGACCTACTCTCGGGAAATAGCGCCGCGACAACGCCATCCAGGGGCCACGGCGTTACCCTGTTTTTGGCAACTTTGTGTTTTTTATCTCTTTCTCACTTTATTCTAGCTCAGTTTTGATCTTTTGGTCTTCTATTCTAATTTTCTTCATTTTAACCTGAAAACCACTAGCAAACAAGTGAAGTCTAATATAAACTCCCTTAATTTGAGAGAATAGAAAGCACTCTTCAAGCGCTTTTCAATCTCCCATGTGGTGATACTATCCAGAGGTATGGTTTCCAACCAATCCTTTGCTCGGTCCTGTAAAGAGAAAGGAAAAAGTCTTAGTTTAATCGCATCGTTAGAAACATCATTCATATTTACCATTCCACATATCTCCAAGAAAGATCGTAGGTGCTTTTGAGGATCTTCATTGGTTCTTGTGAGGCTCATTACTTCAATTGAGATAAAGGCTAGCTCTCTAGCCATTTGAATCAACCCCGGTTTCAATTCAAAGTTGTTGACATTGATGGACACATTCATAATGCCGGGTTGATTTGCCGGTAATGTCGGTTGAAAGTAGTCTCGAATTGCCTTCGGTATCTCCTTCACCATCTCCTCAGTTTTATTGTGTAGAGCCTTTAGGTTTCTTCTACACGTCCTTTCAATCTTGGGATTAAGAGGAAGAATGTTAGTATTATCATGAGGCATAGACCGACAAGATAATCAACCAAATAATATACACCTCAAATTAAGATCTATCAATTCTAATGAACATTAAATAACAAAAACCGTTTTTTGGATTCCCGACAATGGCACCAAAAACTTGATGTGCATTTTAAGTGTTAACTGCAAGTGTACGAGTCAAGTTATAATATAAGATGGTTAAGTTCTGAATATCGTTCCACTGAGGATCCAATTGTGAAGGTCTAAGTTACTTAGTTATTCTCGAGTTGTATCAATTTTATTTGAGGATTGGAATTTAAGTTGTGAGTTTGAAAAAACTAAAAGGGAAGCAAGTAAATAAGAAACACAAGAGTCAAAGAAAGTTCTAGAGTAATGAATCCTTGTTTACTCCATTATGCAATATTCTAGGATTCATGAATTTTATTGCAATTCTTATACTAAAGTCTAGAAAAATAAATCCAAGTTATTTTCTCTAAGAAACAACCTTTTCTCATGCAACTCAATTGATTACTAATTTCTTGAAACGAATACAAATTACATGGCATTAAGCATAGTCTTTAGCTTCATTGTTAACCTAATTATTTTCATGATAGATTTAACAACAATTCATTGTTATAGATCTAGTTAGACATACAATCTCTCAACCATACATCTCACTTAACATTCAAGGATGGCCAATCTACAAGAATTAAGCACAATAACAATGAAAAGCATAAGCATTACAACAAAACCATGAAGAGTCTACGATATCAACATAACTTCATAAACAATTCATCAAAACCCTAAAACTAAAGAGTTTAACCACTCATAGCTTTGAGCAACATGTACACAAACAAATTAAGCATAGAAAGAGTGTAAAGAAAGGAAAACTCTACTAGGAAGAAGCCCTTGATTGAGGAAGAACCGCCAAGATGTCCCTCGGTCTTCATATCAGAAACTTGAATGGCACTAAACTCTCTCTCGAACTCTTCTCTCTTTCTTGCAGCTAACTCACTCTTTGAACTTTCTTTCTCTAATTTCTATATGTGTAGATTTGTGGTATGTAAATTGGTGATTAGAGCTGCTGGAAACCCTCCAATTTATAGAGTTGGCCACCCAAAATGCTTTCCAAAAATATAGATTCTTCAAATTAGGAAAGATGGCGTCGTTACGCTATGCATCATGGAAACCTACCCTCGGCGCTGTGTCGCAGCATCATGATGATAGCGCTGCCCTGTTTTTGGTAGATTTGGATTTTTCTTCTTTTTTTCACTAGATTCTGGCTCGATTTTGATTTTTTGGTTTTTAATTCTTCTTTTCTTTATTTTGTCATGAAAACCACTAGCAAACAAGTGAAGTCTAATATAAACTTCTTTAAGTTGAGACAATAGAAAGCACTTTTCAAGTGCTTTTCACCCCTTCAAAGATCTCGTAATGTCCAATATACTTCGGACTTCGCTTCCCTTTCCTATCGAATCTAAAAACTCCTTTCCACGTCGACAACTTTAGAAATACTCTATCACCAACTTCAAACTCAAGATTTCTTCTTCTGTTATCAGCATAAGTCTTCTGTCAATCTCGAGCTGCCTTAAGATTCGCCTTGATCACTTCCACCTTCTCTGTAGTAATTTGCACTCTGGTCTGACCAGTTTCCTTTCTCTAACCTTTCCCCAGCACACTAGAGTTCTACACAATCTACCCTATAATGCTTTGTACTGAACCATACCTATGCTCGGCAGGTAACTATTGTTATAAGTGAACTCCATCAAGGACAAATGTACATCCCAGCTACCCTTAAACTGCAAAGCACAACCCAAAGCATATCCTCTAGGGTCTGGATCGTCCTGTCTGACTGTCCATCAGTTTGAGGATGAAAAGTTATGCTGAACTACAACTTTGTTCCCAAAGCCTGCTATAAACTCATCTAAAACTTAGAAGTAAACATGGGATCTCTATTTGATACAATAGACAATGAAACTCTAAATTTAGAACTTAGAAGTAAGCCTGAGATCTCGATTTTTTCTCTAAATTTAGAAATTAGCTCTGCCAATGCAACAAAAAATGTCAGTAGAGCTAATTTCTAAATTTATTTTTGAACCAATTTGAGGTTTAAATTTATTCAAATACTAACCAGCAAGGTTTCGAGTTGTATTTGGGCACTTTTCAATAAGGACCCAAGTTTTCGATGAGTTGTAAGTTTTAGAACCCCATTTAAGTGTTAATTCAATTTACATTGTTAGCAATAAAAGATTTGGAAATTAGATTCTACTTAGCACCTCTTTTACCACTCGACTAGTTTATTCTTAAGCTCAATGCTTAGTCTATGGATCCACTCTTCAACCCTCCATGAATTCTTTCTTCCATGCACCCTTGAGTCTAAACATAAAGGAACTTTTCCTAACTCCATAAGCCTAGAAATTTTTACCTAAAATATTTTCTTACCTCTATGGCTTACGGTTAGACTTTTATTTCTTTTTCTTCTTAGGTTGTAAGCTTAGATCCGGGTTTCACACTTTTACTATTGTATATATGTGATGCACAAATTTCGTGTTACCGTAAGTGTACAGGTCAAGTTATAATATAAGATATTTAAGTTCTGAATATCGTTCCACTGAGGATCCAATTGTGAAGGTCTAAATCACTTAGATATTTTAGAATTGAGTCAATTTTATTTGAGGATTCAACTTCTAGTTGTGAGTGAAGAAAACAAATAAGGAAAGCTAGTAAATTTAGAATACAAGAGTCAAAGAGAGTTCTAGGGTATTGAATCCTTGTTTAATTAATTATGCAACATTCTAGGGTTCTGATAACTTGTAGATGTACAAGTTATTATATTCACTATTTGGAATAATTAGAGTAACTTTGGGCTAAACACATGATTTTGGTAGTTGAATTGTGTAATATGTATTACCATGCGTTGGCATCATTTACAAAAGAATATACCTGAGAAAATATGAACTTTTCTGTTCTTAAGACAGGATTGAGTAGAAAAGAAGCACACATAACCAATAGAAACTTACACTTGGGTTTTTATAGGAAAACTTGCTGATTAATGAACATATTTGAGTAATTCTCGATGCATACTTCGTACTAAAATGATAACACCTAAAATTGGCAACAAGTTCATATAATTTATTGCAATTCATATGCTTAACTCTAAAAACATAAATCTAGGTTATTTTCTATAAAAAACAACCTTTTCTCATGCAACCTAATTGATTACTAACATCTTCAAAACAATATAAGTCACATGGCATTAGGAGTAGTCTTTAGCAACTTTCATTGTTAACTAACTATTTGCATGAAAGACTAACAAAGATTCACTGTTATAGATTGAAAGGCGCTTAAAAAGTGCTTTTAATTCTCTTAAATTAAGTGAGTTTATATTAGATTTCACTTGTTTGCTAGGGGTTTTTAGGTCAAAATAAAGAAAAAAAGAACCGAAAGCCAAAAGAACCAAACCGAGCCAAAATCAAGTGAAAAAAGAGGAAAAAATCCCTAAACTACCAAAAACATGAAGTGCGATGGCCCCCGTTCGGCATTGCCATGATGCTTTTTCCCGAGAGCATCAGACAACTTCAGTGCAGCAGCACCGACGCGACGTTGCGGCGCACTGCCAAGGGTAGGTTTTCATGACGCATAGTGTCGCGACGCCATCTTACAGCGTCGTGGTGCCATCTTACAGCGCCATTGACCAGCACCGTGGCGCCAGCTTTCCTTATTTGAAAAATCTACAAATTTGGAAAGAATTTTAGGCGGCCAACTCTATAAATTGGAAGGTTTCCAACAACCGTAAACACAACAAAAGACACAAGAAAAAGAGGATAAATCAGAGAAAATACAATAGAGAGTCCCAAAGAGTGAGTTGGGTGCAATGAAGAGAGAATATAGTTTAAGAGAGAGTTTGGTGTCTTTCGAGTTCCCGACGTGAAGACTAAGGACATCTTGGTGGTTCCTCCTCAATGAAGAGCTTCTTCATAGTAGAGTTTTCTTTGCTTTACACTCTTTCTATACTTAATCTGTTTGTGAACATATTGCCTAAAGCTATGGGTGGCTGAACTCTTTAGTTTTAGGGTATTGATGAATTGTTTATGAAGTTATGTTAATATTGTGGACTCTTCATGGTTTTGTTGTAATGAATATGCCTTTCATTGTTGTTGTATTTAATTCTTGTTGATTGGCCCTCCTTGAATGTTAGATTAGGTGTATGGTTGAGATAATTGTATGTCTAATTGGATCTATAATAATGAATTGTTGTTAATTTATCATGCGAATAGTTAGGTTGCATGAGAAAAGACTACTCTTAATGCCATGTAACTTATATTGGTTTCAATATATTAATAATCAATTAGGTTGCATGAGAAAAGGTTGTTTTTTTTATAGAAAATAACTTCGATTTATGTTTCTTGACTTAAGCATATGAATTGCAATAAAATACATGAACCCTAGAATGTTGCATAATGAATTAAACAAGGATTCAATGCCCTAGAACTCTCTTTGACTCTTGTATTTCTCATTTACTTGCTTGCCTTTTTAGTTTTCCAAAATCACAACTTAAATTCGAATCATCAAATAAAATTGATTCAATTCTAAAATAGCTAAGTAACTTAAACCTTCACAATGGATTCTCAGTGGAACAATATTCGAAACTTAACCGTCTTATATTATAACTTGACCCATACACTTGCGGTAAACAAGGAAAGTGCGCATCATAGATCCAATTAGATATACAATACTTAAATCATACATCAAATCGAACATGCATGCATGACCAATCAACAAGAATTAAGCAAAATAACAATGAAAAACATATTCATTACAACAATCCATGAAAAGTCTACAACATCAGCATAACTTCATAAACAATTCATCAACACCCTAAAAATAAATAGTCTAGCCACTCACAGCTTTAGACAACATGTTCAAGACAAATTTCAACATAGAAAGAGTGTAAAGAAAGGAAAACTTCAATGTAAGAAGCTCTTGATTAAGGAGGAACCGTCAAAACTTCCTTGATCTTCACGTCGGAAACTCGAAAGACACTGAACTCTCTCTCAAACTCTTTTCTCTCTTCCTTGCAGCCAACTCACTATTTGAGGCTCCGTATTGTATTGTTTTCTTAGCCTAGGGTTGTTGAGAACCTCTCAATTTATAGACTTGGCCGCCTGGATTTCATTCTCAAATTGCAAATTTTTCAAATTAAGAAAGTTGGCGCCGCGTCACTGTATAGTTGCGCTGCGGCGCTATCCAACATTAAAAAGTGGCGCCACATCGCTATGAGATAGAGTAGTGTCACAGTACCGCAATGTCACACCAGTTGCTGCACTCCTTGTATAGTAGCTCTCGGGAAAAAGTGCTAAGCTGGCGATGCGATGCTACCCTGTTTTTTGGGGTTTTGTGATGATCTGCTCTCTTTCGCTTGATTTTAGCTCAGTTTGGTTCTTTTGGCTTCCAATTCTTATTTTCTTTATATTGACCTGACTAGCAAACAGGTGAAATCTAATAGAAACTCCCTTAATTTAAGAGAATAAAAAGCACTTTTCAAGCATTTTTCACCACCTTAAACTTGGAAATTTGCTAGTCCTGAGCAAATAATAGAATCAAACATAGGGAATTTAAACGAAACGTGTGGTAATGACTCATATGTTAGAGAATAGCTTTTAAAAGCTTAAGTAGAAACATGTAAGCATATCTATATTGGTATAAACATTCAAGGCCAAATCTTGCTATCTCCCATGTGTGTGTGTGCAAGTCTCATTTAATTCAAAATGCTAAAACTTAAATTGGGACTTAACAGGGCTTCCTTAGTTTTCCCCCTACCCTAGCTCATGCACCAATTTTCAATCATCCACACATTTCAAGCAAGTAATATGTCCACTAAGGTGCCATTCAATCACATTTTTCATGGGCCCTAAACTTGCATTCTTTTACCTAGGGTACTAGCTTTCACACATTCACTATAGAGACTCGTACCTAGTCAATTCCTAGGCGTCATTACTGATTACAGCAAAGGTAGCTCTTTTTACCACCATACATGCATACTTATAACAAGTTTAACAGTTAAAAGGATAGGCATGTAAAGCTCATATATTTTGTGTATACTTTTTCTCAAAGCATGTATACTCTTTTCTTTTTCCTTAGTCTAAGATTACAAATCGTCATGCATTTTCACTCTTTAGCCGGCGGAGCCTTTCGAAGTGACAATCAAATACACCCAACTTAATCCTTTTTTCAGTTAAAGATTCTAAATTAAAGTGGTTACGTGCTAAAGAATATGGGAGATCTTAAGAAGGACTTCAATGAATTTAACTAAAGATAATGCTATCATATTTCTACAATAAGTCATCTATCATGCAAGTTCGAGTCTCATCATGGGCAATCACCATCATAAGCACACAAAAACATTCCCATTATCTTTAAAATCTCAAATTTTCAACTTTTTTTTTCAAAATTTCACTAAAATGCATATGATATTTGAAACTTACAAACATGCATAACAAGATAAGAAAATACACACAAAAGTACGAGTAACACCTCCCACCCTAATGTTAGAATCATGCATTGTCCTCAATGCATAAGAGAATCGAACTATGAAAGAACAAGCCTGGGAGCAAGCAGGAAGCTACCAAACAGGCATGGTAGAAATAGTACTTTTTATGATGAACCATAATCTTGAAAATATGAAAGCATATGAGTGACTGTATGATTTTTGAAAATAAGATGAAGTTAAAGAAAGCAATAAATTTGGGTTGCCTCCAAATAAGCGCTTGCTTTAAGGTTTCTTAGCTAGACCGAACCATTTAATCATTCAATGAATGCAAGGTTCTCAATTCAGCATTCTTCATTGCCGACGTAGTGCTTTAATCGTTGACCATTCACTTTGAAGGTTTTGCCATAATTGCCTTGTAACTCCACTGCTCCACGTGGGGACACCTTTACAATGACAAAGGGTCCCAACCAACGTGTCCTAAGCTTAACTGGAAACAAACATAACGTGGATTGAAAAATAAAACTCTTTGATTAGGCAGAAAGGTCCATGGAGTGATCTTTTTGTCATGCCATCTAACAATGTGCTCCTTGTAGAGCTTGGCATTCTCATAGGCTTGCGCACAGAACTCATCCATTTCACTGAGTTCCAAGAGGCGCTTCTCTTCGGCTTTCTCAAAGTCCATGTTGAGCTTCTTGATGGCTCAATAAGCTCTATGCTTGAGTTCTACCGGCAGTGACAAGCTTTTCCAAACACCAACCCATACGGTGAAGTACCTATTGGGGTTTTGAAAACTATACAATAGGCCCATAGTGCATCATTGAGCTTTAGAGCTCAATCCTTTCTATTGATCTTGACTATCTTTTCCAAAACCTGCTGGATTTCTCTGTTAGATAGCTTAACAAGACCATTAGTTTAAAGATGATAAGCTATAGCAATTTTATAATTAACACCATACTTTTGCATCATGGATTCAAACAATTTATTACAAGAGTGAGAACCCTCATCACTAATAATAACTCTAAGTGGGCCAAAACGGGTAAATATGTTCTTATGCAGGAATTTCAAAACAGAGTGAGCATCATTGGTCCTAGTAGCTATGGCTTCTACCCACTTAGATACATAATCAACTACAACTAGAATATATAGGTAGCCATTAGAAGACATAGGAAAAAGCCCCATAAAGTCAATACCCCAGACATCAAACAGCTCTACCTCCAAGATAGGTTTCATGGGGAGCTCATGTTGTCTGGAAATATTGTCGGTATGTTGGCACCTATCACATGATTTTACAAAAGTATAACAATCCTTAAAAAGAGAAGGCTAATAAAAATCTGACGGAAGTACCTTAGATGTAGTTCTAGTGGGACCAAAATGACCTCCATAGGGGAAGGCATGGCATGAGTTTAGAATACTTACCACCTCTTCTTAAGGCACACACTTTCTTATCATATTATCAACACAAACCTTATATAGAAGTGGGTCTGCCCAATGGTAAGACTTGACATTATGTAGAAATCTCTTCCTCTGTTAAGTGTTATTATCAAGTGGCAAATGTCCTCTTGCAAGATAGTTAACTATGTCCACAAACCAAGGTAAACTATCTTTCACCTGATATAGCTGTTCATCAGGGAACATCTCAACAATGGGAGGGCATGAGTTAGCATCCCCATTCTCAATCCTAGATAGATGGTCCGCAACCACACTTTCACATCCTTTTCTATCTTTGATTTCAAAATCAAATTCCTCCAACAACAAAATCCATCTACTTCAAGGCAGCATGGTTAGTATGCACTACAATTTAAGAGCCAAACATGTATAATCTAAATTTTTCAAGGGCAAATACAACAGTTAGCAGTTCTTTTTTAGTAGTAGTATATTTTTGTTTAGTACTATCAAGAGTCCTACTAGCATAGTAAATTGGCCTAAACATGTAATTTCTACGTTGGCCTAAAACAACTCCTAAGGCATCATCACTAGCATCACACATGATTTCAAAAGACTGACTCCATTCAGGTACAATAATGATTGGTGCAGAAATCAATATTTATTTCAAAGAATTAAAAGCTAGTAGACATGCATCATCAAATACAAATTTTGCTTGCTTTTCTAACAAGTTACTTAAGGGCTTTGCAATTTTAGAAAAATCTTTAATGAATCTCCTATAAAACTTTGCATGCCCTAAGAAGCTTTCTAACACCCTTCACATTAGTGGGAGGTGGCAATTGTTCAATGGCAGCGATTTTAGCCCTATCCAACTCGAATCCTATCTCTGAGACTTTGTGCCCTAGAATGATGCCTTCCTTGACCATGAAGTGACACTTCTCCCAATTCAACACAAGGTTAGCATCTTGGTACCTTTGCAAAACACGTGTAAAATTAGTAAGACAAGAATCAAATGAAGACCAAAAAACAGAAAAATCATCCATGAAAACCTCCATTATGTCTTCAATGAGCCCCTAAAAAATAGACATCATACAATGTTGGAACGTAGCAGGCGCATTGCACAAACCAAAATGCATTCTCCTAAAAGCAAATGTCCCATAGGGACAAGTGAATGTGGTCTTTTCTTGATCCTTGAAAGCAATGACAATTTGATTGTAACCAGAATATCCATCTAAAAAGCAATAATGAGAATAACTTGCAAGTTTATCAAGCATTTGATTTACAAAAGGAAGAGGAAAATGATATTTTCTAGTAGACTTATTCAACTTCCTATAGTCAATACACACACGCCATCCTTTCACCGTTCTAGTGGCAATCAACTCATCTTGTTCATTTTTAACCACTGTCATACCACTTTTCTTAGGTACTACTTGAATAGGGCTTACCCATGAACTATCAGATATGGCATAAATGATACCTGCATTAAAAAGCTTGAGCACTTCTTTGTTAACTACCTATTTCATGGTAGGATTAAGTCTCCTTTGGTGTTCCACTGAAGGGGTACAGGTATCTTCTATCAAAATTTTGTGCATACAAACTAATGGACTAAATGATCAGTAGCAAGCATAACCTTAACATGCTCAGAAATAGGAATCTCCTATAAAATCTTTAATGACTCAAGGATTTGTAAATATTAAAAACAACATTCTCATCATTTACCCTTAGAGTCAATTTCCCTTATTGGACATCAATGATGGCCTTCCCAGTTGCTAGGTATGGCCGCCCAAGGATGATATGAATCTCAGAGTCCTCCTTCATATCCACTACAAAATCTGTAGGAAAGATAAACTTGTCAACTTTAACCAACACATCCTCAACAATACCTCTAGGATAGGCCAAGGATCTATCAGCTAACTGCAAGGTGATAGTGGTAGGTTGCACTTCTCCAATGTCAAGTTTCCTGTAAACAGATAAAGGCATTAAATTAATAGAAACACCAAGATCACAAAGAGCTTTAGTAACATTTAAAGCCCCAATAGTGCAAGGTATAGTAAAACTCCCTAGATGTTTAAGTTTTTGTGGTAGCTTCTTTTGCAGCACAGTACTGCACTCTTCTGTCATGTTAATCATCTCATATTGCCCAAACCTCTTTTTCTTAGGCAAGACATCTTTCATGAATTTAGCATAGTTGGGAATTTGCTCTAAAGTCTGAGCAAATGGAATATTAATGTGAAGCTTCTTAAATAATTATAAAAATTTAGAAAATTAAGTGACTATTTCTTTCTTTCTAAAGCGTTGAGGATAAGGAAAAGTGTTAGGTACAAAAGGTAGAGGGTTAGATGACTTACTTGAAGATGCCGACTCCTTTACCCTTTCCTCATTTTTTATGCCCTCCTTGGGTTCATCTTCTATGATAGGCTCATGGATGGCCTCATTTACCTCTTACTCCTCATCCTCACCATCAATCAATGGGGTGGATAGCTTTTTCCTACTCCTCAAAGTCAAGGTCTTGCATTCCTCCTTTGGATTGTTTTCTGGGAAACTAGGAAACTTGCGCTTTTGCATTGTTCGAAAAGAAGTGACTATTTGACTAATTTGTACCTCAATTTATGAATAGCCTTGCATAACTTTGCACCGTGTTCTCTAACATGGTGGTCCTTCCTCTAGATTCTTTGATGAACTCTACCATTAAATCTTTTATGTTGGACTTCTTCTCGCTGTGGGATGGACCTACATTAGAAAAATTGAGAGGACCTTGCAAAACATTCCTATTGTTAGCATAAGAAAAGTTTTCATGGTTCCTCACATTTGGATGGTAATGAGTTGGAAGTTTTTGTTGTTGCTGGTAGCCTCTATAGTGTCCTCTATAGTTGGAAGTTGTTGTTGTTGCTGGTGGCCTCTATAGTGTTACGACCCGACCTTCAGACTAGCAGGACGCTACACTATACATAAATATTTTTGTAAACACTTTGGAACTTATGTAAAGAGACATGTTTTTATCATAATACTGAATAGAAATAAGTTTGAATATTTTATTTAAATCGAATATAAAAATAACAAATTGTATAATGGGGTCCCCTTAAATACATGAAGGCAAGTTTGACCAAGAATCTCATAAAATAATTTAAAAAAAAAACAAAGGAAAGAATAAATAAATAAATGATCACCACCCTACGTGATCACCAACAAGACACTTTATGTCCTAGAGAGCAAATGCATGAGTCTATGATGCGGAAGCGACAACAGTCATGGCGTGGTTATGGATTCTTCTTGTCATACGCCTGTCTATCCCGTCCTTTACCAGAGAAAAAGCTCATAGAAAAGGGTGAGTAATAATACTCAGTAAGGGACCCACTACTAGGCTTACTAGGTGAGCTTGTTATCCTTTTATCATATGCTCCTGTGTACCCAACATAGGCATAGGCATAGGCATAAGTAGCAAACCCGAAGGCACGCAGTGATCCGGAAGGTCACAGTCATAAGCATACATATAGGTGGTGATCCTGAGGGACACCCAGTCTTAAACATATCATAGTTAGTGAACCTAAAGGTTCATGTAATAGGGGTACAGAGCATCATTCTAAAAAAAAAATAGGGGTACAGGGCATGATAAATAGGATAACAATCTTTGTAACATAGCAACCATCACTAAGATAATCAACCATAATTTCCAGTTCATAGCAATGAGTTCAATAACCACTAAACCAGTGGACATACCAACCATAACCAGTCCATGCAATAATCCAATTAATACAGTAACCATAATTTAGTCAGTAGGTAACCATAATCATCAACATAGACTTAGTAGTAAGTCCTTTACATTGAGATACATTTGAAAGCAACCAAGGTCAACAAAAAAAAAAAAAAAAAAAAACCTCACGCATAGTTGGGCCCCCAAATTCTCCAACACCTATAGTGAGGCCAACCAACGTTGATCTGAAATTGGCAAAAATGGTCCTCAATGCCGCTGGAGGTAGCTTCTCACAGCCCCCAACTTCAATTTACATAACCAAAAAGAAATATGAGCAAGCTACAACAAAGCTAAGAACTTCAATGGTGCTAACGGTGAAACGATTGGCCTGCGAAACACTTACCCATGAACCAAATGGTGTCAGACGCCTACCGGAAGGTGAGTGATGACATTTTTGGCAAGCCAATGGGAGGTGGTGTGACGCAACGACCGACTAGCAGTGGCAGATCACTCGGACGACACTAAAACCTAGACGACAGTGCGAGCGAAACCGGAGGGACGAGAAAGGCTGGAACGAGTGACGAGGAGGAGGCTAGATGCTGCAGGGAGAAGGAGAAGGGAAAGAAAAAAATGCAGAGGGGAGGCACATGAAGGAGAAGGAGAGAGAGAGAGAGAGAAAAGGAATTTTTTCTCTTTTATCTTAACCTGGCATGCAAACCGATGGCCTATTTAATAACAAAAAAGAAATGAATCTCTTTTCTTTTCCCAATACATAAACCCTAACTAATTAAATAATCTATTATATTTTTCCCCCATTTTTTATTTTTCCTATTCCTTAAATAAATAAAACTCAATTAAAAAATAATATTTGTTCGCACGAGGTTTCGTGAGAAACTTGATATAGATTTGATGTGGATGTGGTTCGACCTCTAGTACTTGATCCTCTGATTCTCTCTAAGTTGAATGTGTACACTTAATGTATGGAAGGAAGCGCATGGATGTTCTTGAAGTTGGAGTCTTAGAAGAATGTATGTGTCCTAAAGAACTTCAGTCTTCAAGTCTGGTTCAGCTTCCGGAGTTAGAAGTCTTCTGACTGTAGGGAGAATTCTCTCTAGGTTCTGAAATGTAGAATTTTCTAAACCTACAAATGAAGAGAACTCTTCTATTTATAGAGTTCTCAGATGAGCTTTGTGAGCTTGAGCTTGGTTGGTCCATGCGTTTGACCCTTGGGTTCAACAAATTGGACTTGGGCCTTCATTGGCCCTTGGGCCAAATTAAGTCTATTTTAGGACTCAATTGAATTTTAGCTCAAATATTAATACCAAATTGGACCAAATTATTTTATTTAATCTAATGGTCAAAACGAAAACACGTGGCGTCATCGAGATTTGCAAATTTATGTTTTCAATTTCAATTCGGGCCACATGTCAACTTTTAATTGGTCTCAAATTCAATTATTTGTAATTCTGTCATGAATTTGAGAAATGACATGTCAAATTGTGATTGGTCCAAAAATTCTCTTTCAACAAATGCCCTCTTTTCGAGATTTATGCACATGTATGAATGGATGAATCTCAAAAAAGATAAAGTTGGAATCAAAACACAAGTTATATGTCCTTAAGTTCGACTTTATTCAATGCGTCAAATTAATCAAACTATGAATTTAGTACATAGGTTGATTAAAATTTGAAATAAAGTTTGGAATATGACCAAATTTTAATTCGAGATAAATTTGAGATTCTATTCCTAATTTAATTTTGCTTTAATGAAAGAATTCTAAATTTGGATAATTTAAATTTGGGATAAAATTTGGAGCTATCCCCAATTTAATTGGGCTTGGAGGAAAAAATTCTAAATTTGGATCATTTAAATTTTGGATAAATTTTGGAGTATGACCAAATTTAAACATGAGGTAAATTTGAGGCTCTATCCCAATTTAATTTGGCTTTGAGGAAAGAACTCTAAATTTGGTTAATTTAAATTTAAGATAAATTTTGGAATATGGCCAAACTTTAATTCGAGATAAATTTAAGATTTTATTCCCAATTTAATTTGGATTTGAGGAAAAAATTCTAAATTTGGGATAAAATTTGGAATATGGCCAAATTTTAACTTGAGGTAAATTTGAGGCTCTATCCCCAATTTAATTTGGCTTTGAGGAAAGAACTCTAAATTTGGTAATTTAAATTTGGGATAAAATTTAGAACATGACCAAACTTTAATTTGGAATATTATCATATTAGATAAAATCCCGTAATTTGAATTTAAGATAAAAAATTTGAATTATGCTTCAAATTTTAATTTGAGATCCATTTAAGATCTAATCTACAATTTAATTTGACCGGAGAATCTCATCAAAATCTATCAAAGAAATAAGATTTTAATAGGAAATCTAAATTGAGTTAGGATTTAATTCTAATATTAGCCTCTATAAATAGGGCTCCATCTACACATCAATCTCATTCGATTCTTCCTCTCTTTTTTCACATTCTTCTTCCTTCTCCTAGAGTTTTTTCCTTCTTTTTCCTTTATTTCTGTTATTTTTTTTTTCTCCTTTCATGTCTTTCTCTTC
The DNA here is from genome assembly GCA_031780015.1 of Citrullus colocynthis. Lineage (NCBI taxonomy): Eukaryota > Viridiplantae > Streptophyta > Magnoliopsida > Cucurbitales > Cucurbitaceae > Citrullus > Citrullus colocynthis. Next base: position 947,823 of record QLSR01000140.1, read on the forward strand.
TCTTTTTTTTTTTTTTTTCTTTCTTTCTCTTCTTTTTTTTTTTTCTTTTTTTTTTCTTTCTTTGTTTCTTTCTTCCATGTTTTTTTTTTCTTTTGTTTTTTTCCTTTTTTTCTTTTGTTTATTTTCTTAAACTTATCTTTTGTTTCTTTTTGTTTCTTTTTTTTTTCTTTAATTTTTAACTTTCACCAATATTGCTCTTTTATTTGCTTTTTTTTTTTTTTTTTTTTTTTTTTTTTCTTTCTTCCTTGTTTTTTTTTTCTTTTGTTTTTTTCCTTTTTTTCTTTTGTTTATTTTCTTAAACTTATCTTTTGTTTCTTTTTGTTTCTTTTTTTTTCCTTTAATTTTGAACTTCCACCAATAATGCACTTATATTTGCTTTTTTTTTTTTTTTTTTGTCATTTCTTTTGTAGGTATAGAATGTTGTTCTTTGCTATGCTGGAGGTCGGAGGACACGTTGGGTATAGATTAGCACTACATCAATACGCCCTGCGCTCCTTGCAACGCTGGGCCCTAAGGCACGTGGGTAAAGATTGACACTATGTTAATATGCTTCCGTGTTCTTTATTGCGTTAGGTTCTAAGGCACGTTGGGTAAAGATTGGCACTATGTCAATACGCCCCTGTGTCCCTTACTATGCAGGGTTCTAAGACATGTCGAGTAAAGATTGGCATTATGTCAATACGCCCTGTGTTCCTTGCTACGCCTGGTCCTAAGGCACGTCGGGTAAAGATTAGCATTACATCAATACGCCCTCGTGTTCCTTACTGTGCTGCACCATCATTCTAGAGATGGAGTGAAGTTGCATCGAAATTTCAGAGATGAAGTGAAGATGCACCAACATTTTGGAAATGTCACGAAGATAGGCCAACCTTATGGAGATGGAGTGAAGCTGCACTAACATTTTGAAAATAAAGTGAAGTTGCATCAACATTTTGGAGAGGAGGCAGAGCTGCACCAACATTTTAAAGATTAAGCAAAACCGCACCATATTTAGTAGATGAGACAGAGCTGCATCAACATTTTGGAGATGAAGTGAAACTACCAACATTTTGGAGAGGAGGCAGAGCTGCGCCAACATTTTGGAGATGGAGCAAAGTTGCACCAACATTTTAGAGATAAAGCATAGCTATATCAACATATTTGAAAATGTAGCAAAAATGCACCAACCTTATGTAGATGGAGCGAAGCTGCACCAACATTTTGAAAATGATGCGAAACTGTGACAAGATTTTGGAGAGGAGGCGAAGCTATATCAATATTTTGGAGATGAAGCAAAGTCATACCAACATTTAGTAGAAGAGGCAGAGCTGCACCAACATTTTGAAGACGAAGCAAAGCTGCGCCAACATTTTGGAGAGGAGGTAGAGCTGCACCAACATTCTGAAGATGGAGCAAAGTTGCACCAACATTCTAGAGATGGAGTGAAGCTGCATCAGCATATTTGGAGATAGAGTGAAGCTACATCAATATTTTGGAACTGGAGTGAAGTTGCACCAACATTTTGAAGATGAAGCAAATATGCACCAACATTTTAAAGATGTAGCGAAGATGCACCAACATTTTGGAGATGGTGCGAAGCTGCAACAATATTTTGGAGATGGAATGAAGCTGCATCGGTATTTAAGAGATAAAGTGAAGATGCACCAAACAATGCCGACCTAGAGCTTCTTTCTTCATACGAGAGATGGACATATTCAATTGGTTGTGTTGCCCCTAGTAGACATAAGCATATTCAATTTGGAATGTCACTGTTTAATGGAGATGAATAACACCTATTTTATAATTTCACAGTCAAGTGGTTATGGCACCCTTTTTTGTAACCTTTTTATGAGCTCAACTTAAATTTCTTTAAGTTGCTTATGTTCCTTTGAAGAAAGGGATCATGTCATAATGTCATTAAGAGGATTCTTTTTGTCTTTTTGCTGGATTGAACTTAAAGTTTCCTTCAAGCTGCCTACATACCCTTTATAATGAATAGGGATCAAGTCATAATGTAATTCAACATTTTTTTTTTACTCGATTGAACTTAAAGTTTTCTTTAAGCTGTTTACGTACCCCTTGAAATGAATGGGGATCAAGTCACTAGTTCAAAGTTTATTTTTTTTATTATTTTTTATTTTTACTGTTCACCTTTTAAGCTCATGTGGGTTAGGAGCATCATGTAGTTTAGGCTCTTGCAATAAAGAGCTTCTACATTTAAATTTCAGAAGCCCTTATTTCATCGTGGATTTGATCATCCTCTTCACTTGTAGGATATAAATATGATGAGCTTTGGCTCCGCCGTCAAGGAACCTTCTGTATTTATGTCAACAGACAACTTCCTCTTCGTGCGTGAAAAGGACACGACTATGAATCTTCTCGTCGTTGTCTTCTTCATGAAATGATTTTTCTTTCGAGACTTTCATCTTTCTTTCATGTTGATCGGTTGTCATTTTGAGACGATCAAAAGCAGATGTTGAAAGTTTATCTTTCTTTAATATGGAGGTGCTTAGTCTTTTGAAGGCTGAAGTTCAGGTGGATGTAGATGTTAAGCATTGATATTCTTTCTTTATCTTGGACATACCCAATCTTTGAAAAATTGAAGATTGAGTAATTGAAGGCTTGATAGGATCAAAGACAGAAGTTTTTTTCTTGCTTTCCTTTGAGTTGTCAACTTCTTCAACAGTTATGCGATTGTTATTGGCAACTTTCAAGCATTTTGTAAATGGTGACTCACCCTTCTTGCGCCTCGATAAAGGAACAGAGCGTAAGATTTGAGGATTTGAAGCTTTCTCATCTCTCAAAGTTTTAGTCTTCGCAGAGATAGTGGATGCTTTACTCTTTTGAGAGTTGGAAGTATTTTCTTTGCTCGACTCTTTTCTCACCTCTACTTGTGGCCTTGACTTGAATTTATCCCCTTTTTTTATTAAAGGAATCTGTGCAGGCATTTCTTCACCGACGTTATCACTCTTCAAGTAAAATTCTGCGTCTGTAAAGTGAGACTTAGCTTCTGAGAATGGATGGAAGTCTACTTCAACTTTCTTAATGCCCTCATGACAAAATTTGAAGCATTGATGTAGGGTAGAAGTTATCACCCCATTTCCATGAATCCAAGGACACCCTAGTAATAGCTTGTAAGTGCTCCTCGAGTCTATGACATGGAACAATGTGTTGGCCTTCAGGTCCCCAATAATGAGTTTCAAGCGTATCACGCCAATCGCTTGTTGACCGCCTTGGTTGAAGCCTTGAATCACCAACTTGCTATTTGAAAGTTCTTCCATTGAGTGCCTAATTGTTTCATGGTTGACTTAGGCATTATGTTAACAGTTAATCCATTATTGATAACTTGTAGAAATACAAGTTATTATAGTCACCATTTGAATTAATTAAAGTAACTTTAGAGCTAAACGCATGATTTTGGTAGTTGAATTATGTAAAATGTATTACCATGCGTTGGCACTATTTACAAAAGAAAATACCTGAACAATTATGAGCTTTTCTATTCTTAACGCAGGATTAAGAAGAAAAGAAGCACAAATAACCCAAGTACTAGAGACGAAGCTGCTGCGAGAACAAATGGAAACTCATGCGTCGAGACTATGCGTTGAAACCATGCGTTGAGAAAAAGTAGATACAGATGCCTGGGCAAAAGTTGTCATGTCATTATGTAAAAGGATAACACGTTATCAAATCATGGCAGAACCAATGGGCCGACAATGTGAAAAGACTACGCAGCAGGGTAGGGAATTTAATGCAAAGGTGTCAGGCAATCATAAGCTTCAACTTTTCAATGCCTATAAAAAGCCCAAAGCTTTAAAGAAAAAAGGGAGGAGAAAAACTAGTTCAGGAGGCGAAAGCTCTGCACAACTCCTCCACCATAACCAGCCTCCATTTCGAGCTCGTCTGAGAGAAGGATTCTGAGAACTTTCAGAATCATCTCCCAATGAGTGAGAACCTTCACCCTATGGATTTTATGTATCAGATAGCAACCATCTCAAGCCTCCATGAAGCAAGACATTGCCATTGGCGGCTTGACGTCTTCCATTTCTGTTTATTTTCCATTTCCTTCCTTTTTACTTATGTTTTATTAATGTCATTCGAGAGAATGGCTTATTTTCTTAATATAAGTTTGATTGACGACTATCTTCCATTTATTTCCATATTAAATATTTTGCACCATGTTATCTGAATGCTAAATGAGTTAGATGTTAGAGTTAGTTTTCCTTAAGCAATATGAAGTATGTTACATCCTGATAAATGCATATCATTAGCTTGCATTAACATTGTCTGACAAATAAGTGTAGTAAGCACGACTGTCTAGCTTGAGAGAGTAGATGGTTAATCTTTAGCATTTATCAAGACTAAATGAAGTGCAGAGATGTAGTTCATTTTTTGCCAACGCAAACTTACCATGCGTCTTAGAGATAAGATTAATGTGGCGTTGAATCATCGAAAGATGGATTCACAAACTCAGTTTGTAGGTATGTACTTATACTTAAATAGGCTCAAGTAACAACTAGCTCCTTCGTTAACTCTACCTTTATCGCATGGTTCCATTCATTCTCAACACATGCTATCTAACACTAAATGACATTTGACAAACCATCGCCATGTCCACACTACAACAAATTTGACATTCAATGACTCTTGTACAGTGCCAAAAATAAAGGAGAAAGTGAAAAAAAAGTCATTAAATCCAAAATCACGCGTTTTTGGCGGGAAAAAACGGAGTTTTTCAGATTTGTCGGAATTGATGACTGTTTTTTTGTGTCATTAATTAATGACTAAAAAAAACAGTCATTAAATGTAAGAAAATGAAAAATACAGTTTTGGCGGGAAAAGACGTGAATTTTCAGATTTTTTTTTTACTATTTTGACTTTTTTTACTTTCCCTCCTCTCACTTTCCCTCTTTTTTTCTTTTTCATTTTACTTTTATTTTTACATAAAACAAATAAAAAATCTCCACTCATTCCTTTCATCTTCCCCACCCTCACCTCACAAAATCCTCTTCCCACAACAAGGCTCCCGACAACAAGGCTCCCGAAGAACGACGATGCCACCGCTGCTGCCGCCCCGACAAGAAGGTTTGGCCTCTATGTTTCTTTTTCGGTGACCATCAGTTAGGAGCAACGACCATGAACAACGACGCCGAGAAGTAGCAACCATCAACAACGATGGCGCAAACGGACCAGATCCACGTTGACGATGAGCTGTAGCACGACGACATCCCTCCCCCATGAGTTTTTTCTTCACCAACAACACTATATTCACGACTTGTTGCATGAGCAAGACATTGGCCACCCACATGCAACCATACCCACCCGATTTGGGCGATTTTGTTCATGAATCTTGTTGGTGGGTTCATTCGCAAGTATGTTATCTTTTAGTTTCAGCTATTGGATTTTTTTGGGATGTGACTTGATTTTGGTCTTTGTTGGTGAAATGTTGTTGAGATTGGTTGTTTGGCTTGGTGATTACTTTTAGATATGATTATTTTTGCATATTGATTGAAATTTTTTTGAACATCATGCCCTAAGTTTTTGTCTGTTACATTTGGTTTTCTTTTGTTGCCACTACAAGTAATTTTAGATCTGTGCACTATTTTTCTTTTTGTTGTTTTGAAGAAGATTCCTAGGTTTTTGAAAGTGTGCTCGTTTGGCCAAATAAACAAGTTGCAAAGGCTAGTGGTAGTAAATGGAAGTCAATATCCAATGCGCTGTAAGTGAACTATTCTTTCTATTTGTCATTGTAAAATTTGGTTAACCAACTAATTTTCTAGTACAATTCTTGAGCCAATTTATGTTTATGTTGTTGTATCGTGACTCTAAGTATATTGTGTGTTTTAAAGTTTTATTTTAAGCTTATTTGTATACTTTGTTATTATTGTTTAGAAGCGTTTGGATTTGTTTTAGTAGCACATCAAGTATAATTCTACCTTGGGCATTTATTTGTTTTATGTTAGTATGTTGCGTGTTTTACTTAATTAATTATAATATGCCACATGGATATCTTTATGAGTATTATTTATATTTTTTTTACTTCTAATTAAGTTTTTTATTGTAGATTTAGATTTCTAATTAAGTCTTAAACTCTTTGTTTGTAGTTATAGATTATTTCATAGTGTTTAAACTAAGTTTTAAGGCATTGGTCAAGGTAAGAACATCTCTTTTGAGTATGATGATTGTTTTGTACTATGTATTGTGAGTGTTATGTTTTTATAATTTCCTTGTTTATAGTTTACTTGTATTAGCGTTGCCAAAATTTATTATTATATATGAAGGTTCATATTTATGTTTGTATGTAATGTGTCAAAATTGTTAGCCGTCTTATTCTTCATGTAAGTGGCACTACTAAAGTTTTTTTGTACTATGTGTTTTAGTGTTGGATATATTATTATGTTTTAATGTGGCATAAATGGTGGATTTGACTAAATTTATGGAATGCCAATTAAGTTTGGTTTTAGTTTTGTCCTAACATTTGGATTACCAATGATATTTGAAGGTTAGATTGGAGTTTTTGAAGAATTTTGACCTATTGTTCAGCGAAAGTAAAGTTGTTTCAGCCAATTTTTTTTTGTAAGTATTTAAAGTTTTGAAGCCCTTTTAGATTCAATATTCAATCTGGTTGTTGGAAATTTAGATTTGAAATATTGGGAATGCTATTAGGATATTAGTACAGTAGAGTGGTTATTAATAAAGGGAATTTGGGGATTTGGATTCTAGTTAGATTATTGTGAATTAGTCCTGTGTGTGTGATAGAGAAAGCCCTCGAGGAAGGCTATACAAGTGAGTATTTTCCTTGAAATATTACAATTACAATCATGCTACTATTTGTTTCTTGTTAAAAAATTTATAACTATGCCTCGACTACGATTACGACCTAAATAACATTCCTAAGTTTTCTTAGTACTAGGTTTAAGGAGAATGAGTTCAAGCTATGATAGTAACCTATCTATGATATGAACTCATTGAAAAGTCGCAAAGTTGGCGGAGCAAAATGAGAAGTTAATGAATCAACTTGTCAAATGGGAAGATAGATGGACCAACGTTCAAAAATTGTTGGGGCAAGGACATGGAGGCGATGGACCTTCAACTTCTTAGGTATTTATTTTTTTTTAAATTAAAGTTCAAAATTATGGTTGTGGCTATCCTGCAGTTACGATAGCAAGTTCATGCATTTAGTACCTTTTTTTATATGTTTAAGTTATAATGTGTTGTGGCTATCCTGCAGTTACGGTAGCCAATTCATGCATTTATGGAGTTGTTTTTGGAGTCAAAGTGTCATTTAGATACTTTTTAGCCATTCTTTGGTTGGTTTTGAGTTTAAAGGTCATAGTTGTGCATTTTGGAGTTGTTTTTTTAAGCAAAGTGTCATTTAGACACTTTTTAGCCATTCTTTGGTTGGTTTTGAGTTTAGAGGTTATAGTTGTGCATTTTGGAGTTGTTTTTGTAAGCAAAGTGTCATTTAGACACTTTTTAGCCATTCTTTAGTTGGTATTGAGTTTAGAGGTTATAGTTGTGCATTTTTGGACTTGTTTTTGGAATCAAAGTGTCATTTAGACACTTTTTAGCCATTCGTTTTGAGTTTAGAAGTCGTAGTTGTGCATTTTGGACTTGTGTTTGGAGTCAAAGTGTCATTTACGTACTTTTTAATTGGTTTGATAATCAAAGTGCACATATGAACTATTTTGGTTGTTTGGGGAGTTAAATTGTTTATTGAAAAACTTTTAGGTACTTTTTATGTTGGTTTGAGAGTATTTAAGTTATATATTTGTTTTGCTCGTATTGGATTAATGTGCTTGAGTTCTAAGGAGATTTTTTTTTTTTTTTTTGTGATAAATATTTCTTGTATTATGTTTCACTTGTCCTTCCCTAAATGAAGAAGTTTTTCATTTGACCCTTATTCTTTCTAATAGACTAATGTATGAGTATTTCTACTTTTTAGTAGTTATACTCCTAAAAGGTTGGACAAGTTACAATAATTATATATTTGTTTTGCTCCTACTATACTATGTTTCACTTGTCCCCCCTGCCCCTAAACGAAGAAGTTTTTCAATTAACTCTTATTCTTTCTAGTAGACTAGTGTATAAGTTAAATTTGGAGGTTATTCATGTTATTAAGGTTAAAAAGTGAGATTATATTGTGATATAATATATATTTATGTGGCTATATTATGATCATATGCATAATTTTTTTGAAAGTGTTCATCGAAGCTTACTTGTATTGAGTCAAATTCTAAAATGAATGTTTTTTTTTTATAAGGTTCCTGGACGATGCCATTAAAGCAAGGAAGCCCACCAACCAAGATATTTAAATAGGTGTTGTATATATATTTTTTGGTAGTATGCCAACACTTAGTTGTAAGTACTGAATTTGTAAATGTTGTACCTAGAATTTGATTACTAGCTACTTTCATTGTATTAACAATTTGAACTACATTATTATATATGAAAGTTATTTTTTATGTTTGCATACATATTTTGTGTTAAAACTGAAGGAAACACAGGTGTAATAACGTGTATCGTGGTAATGGTTTCTATGATATCTGACAAAAGTCATGGGATGTATGTAATTAAATGACCTTAAAAAAATGTCATAGTTAATGCATTATTGACACTTTAAATGTGTCATTATTTGTTTTGCGATGACAGAAGTGAACAGTCAACGTAACTCTTTATTTGACAGAAAAAAGTCAACATTTTCATTTTTTAATGACTGTATAAAATTTGTCATATAAATCGTTTTCGTGACTTAGAATAAATGTCAATATATATTTATTGTTGACTGTGACTAAAAGTCATAAAACTGTCAATGATGACTGATTTCTCATGTGTTATCTATATACTTTAGATGATGGGCGATTAAATGACTAAAAAAAAGCGTCAACAAATGTGGTAATGACTGTTTTTTAGAGTCATAGAAGCCTATTTTTGTTGTAGTGCCACCTCATTGTTAGTTGTAGGAAATTTCATTCATTCTTTATGTATAGCTATAGATACATACAAATCTTGCACATATTATTTGTATAGTCCACCGCATAGTCAAGCATCTATTCTCAGCGCCTAGTTATTACAAATCCCTGCGTTCGACCCTGGACACACCAGAAAATCTATAAGAGCTTATACTTGGGCTTCTTATAGGAAAACTTGCTTAATCATTATCATACGTGAGTAATTCTCGACGCATCTTTGTACAGAAAACGATGACATCTATTTTTGTGCAACACGCTATAAAACTCAAATGTAAATCGAAAGTAGAAATCAAATCAAATAAAAAAAAAAACCAACAACAATTATCAATGAGAATCTGACTAACCCTTTGCTCTCGCATGTAAACTGAGACAAACAAAGGTTTGTTGTGAGGCTTTGCTCTCGCATTGAGGGCACTCTTAGCTGCTTGAGGGAGTGACAACAAGTCATCTGTGTTGAATGATGGTAAGTCTTTTGGTTCTATCACCATCTTCAATGGACTTGTGCCACTTCAAGTGTTAACCGCAAGTGTATGGGTCAAGTTATAATATAAGACGGTAAAGTACGAATATCGTTCCACTAAGGATCCAATTGTGAAGGTTATGGAAAATACTTAGCTATTCTAGAATCGAATTAATTTTATTTAAGGATAGGAATTTAATTTATGAATTATGGAAAATACAAACTAAATAAGGAAAGTAATAAAGTGAGAAACACAAGAGTCGGAGAGTTCTAGGGTAATGAATCCTTGGTTATTTCATCATGCAATATTATATAATCCATGAATTTTATGGTAATTCATATGCCTAAGTCTAGAAACTTAATTCCAAGTTATTTTCACTAAAAAAAAAACTCATTCTCATGCAACTCGATTGATTACTAATCTCTTGAAACCAATACAAATTACATGGCATTAAGAATAGTCTTTAACAACTTTTATTGTCAACCTAACTACTCTTGTGATAAATTAACAACAATTCATTGTTATAGATCAAGTTAAATATACAATCTCTCAATCATACATCTAACCTAACATGTAAAGATAGTCAATCCACAATAGTTAAACACAATAACAATGGAAAGCATAATCATTCCGACAAAACCATGAAAGTCTACAATATCAACATAAATTCATAAACAATTCATCAAAACCCTAAACATAAAGAGTTTAGCCACTCATAACTTGAAGCAACATGTTGAAACAATATAGACAAAGAAAGAGTGTAAAGAAATGGAAACTTTACTGAAAAGAGGCTCTTGATTGAGGTAGCACCGTCAAAATCATCTTGGCTCTCACGTTGGAACTCGAACGGCACGACGACTCTCTCGAACTCTTTTCCTCTTCCTTGCACGACGACTCTCTCGAACTCTTTGGCAAACTTGAGAATTTCTTCTCTTTTTCCCCGTATTCTTACTCGGTTTTGATCTTTTGATCTTCTCTTCTAATTTTCCTTATTTTAACTTGAAAACCACTAGCAAACAAGTGAAATCTAATATAAACTCCTTTAATTTGAGAGGATAGAAAGCACTTTCAAGTGCTTATCAACTTGTTAGAATATCTTCTCTCTCTGTCGTGCTGACAGCATGACTGATAAGCACTTGAAAAGTGCTTTCTATTCTCTCAAATTAAGGGAGTTTATATTAGATTTCACTTGTTTGCTAGTGGTTTTCATGTTAAAATGAGGAAAATTAGAAGGAAAGACTAAAAGATCAAAATCGAGCAAGAATACCGCGAAAAAGAGCTGAAAAACCCAAAATGGCAGAAATTGGGGCAACGCCGCGGCGCTTGAACGTCGCAAGCTTTTCTAATCACAGCCTTAGCGTCGCGGCGCTCTCCAACAACGTCGTGGCGCAGTCCTAGAAATTTCAATAGTGCCGCGGCGCCAGTTTTCCTTAAATAAAAAATTGTTATTTTTGGTAAGTTTTTGGGCGGCCAAACTCTATAAATTTAGGGGTTTCCAGCAGCCCTAGGCATCAAAATCAAATCAAGGAAGTGCAGACCTAAAGAGGCACAAAAAGAAGAGAATTGAGTGAGAGTTCAAAGAGTGAGTTAGTTGCAAGGAAGAGGAAAAGAGTTCGAGATAGTTGTGGTGCCCTTCGAATTCCGACGTGAGAGCCAAGGAGATCGTGACGGTGCTACCTCAATCAAGAGCCACTTTTCAGTTGAGTTTCCCTTTCTTTACACTCTTTCTTTGTTTATTTTGCTTAAACATGTTGCTTCAAGCTATGAGTGGCTAAACTCTTTAGTTTTAGGGTTTTGATGATTTGTTTATGAATTTATGTTGATCTTGTAGACTTTCATGGTTTTGTTGGAATGATTATGCTTTTCATTGTTATTGTGTGTAATTCTTGTGGATTGGCCATCTTCACATGTTAGGTTAGATGTATGATTGAGAGATTGTATGTTTAACTTGATCTATAACAATGAATTGTTGTTAATCTATCACGAGAGTAGTTAGGTTGACAATAAAAGTTGCTAAAGACTATTTTTAATGCCATGTAATTTTGTATTGGTTTTAAGAGATTAATAATCAATCGAGTTGCATGAGAAATGGTTGTTTTTTAGAGAAAATAACTTGGAATTAAGTATCTAGACTTAGGCATATGAATGACAATAAAATCCATGAGATCTATAATATTGCATGATGAAATAAACAAAGATTCATTACCCTAGAACTCTCTTTGACTCTTGTGTTTCTCACTTTAATACTTTCCTTATTTGATTATATTTTCCATAACTCATAATTTTCAAATTCAATCCTCAAATAAAATTGACTCAACTCTAGAATAGCTACGTAACTTAAACCTTCACAATTGGATCTCCAGTGGAACGATATTCGGACTTAATCGTCTTATATTATAACTTGACCCGTACACTTGCGGTTAACACTTAAAGTGTGCATCAATGACATGTAGCAACCTTTAGTGCTTCCTTCAAATAGTTCTCATGGAAGTTTCTAGGGAGAAATTTTACGAAAGTTATTGGTCGTTGAGGTTGAGGCAGTCCTTGTCCTCTTCCTTCACAAACTTCGCCTTCCTTTTTCTTTCCTTTTCTGAGTCTTGCTCCCTCTTCTATAATTTCGACGGAAGTACAACTTCTTTTGGGTGGAACTCGGCTTTCTCTTCTTTCTACAGTCACAAGGATCCACCCTTCATCGTTATCTTCAACAGGCTCATCTTTACTTTGGGAGTCTGTCATTAGAATCTCTTGTTGGAACCGAACAACTATAGGCTCAAAGGTCCCACATTAGATTAAGATTTTTCTTTGATCATAATACATTGTCGATGGCAGGATATTTGAAGTCATCGTCACTGCAGTATGATTTGTTTGAGCTACTTCTTAAGATCTAACTTTATTTTATTTTCATGAGCCAACCTTAGAACTAGCTCCTTCAACACGAAACACTTTTCAATTGGGTGGCTAACGACCCGATGATATTGGCAGTAGTCGGGATCATTGATTTTTTTTAACTATTCCGGCCGTTGCATTCTGAAATGTGCTTGAAAAGTACTTTCTATTCTCTCAAATTAAGGGAGTTTATATTAGATTGCACTTGTGTGCTAGTGATTTTCAGGTCAAAATAAGGAAAAGTAGAAGAGAAGATCGAAAGATCAAAACCGAGCCAGAATACGGTGAAAAAGAGATGTAAAACAGAAAATCTGCGAAAGCAGGGCAGAGCCGTGGCGCTATTTCCCTAAAGGTTGTCTGCCGTAGCACACTTGATAGCGCCGCAACACTATCCAATAGCACTGTGGTGCTGTCTTTCCATATTTGCCAATGCCACGGCACTAGTATTTCTTAATTAAAATTCTTGTTTTTTTGGAAAAATTTTTCTGGGCGGCCAACTCTATAAATTGGGGGGTTTCCAACAACCTTAATCATCAATCTACAGACCAAAAGAGACACAAGAAGGAGAGAATTGAGTGAGAGTTCATAAAAGAGCCGCAAAGAGTGAGTTAGCTGCAAAGAAGAGGAAAAGAGTTCAAGAGAGTCGTGGGGTTGTTCGAGTTCCGACGTGAAAGCCAAGGAGATTGTGACGGTGCTACCTTAATCAAGAGCTTCTTTTCAGTAGAGTTTCCCCTTTTTTACACACTTTCTTTGTTTATATTGTTTGAACATATTGCTTCAAGCTATGAGTGGCTAAACTCTTTAGTTTTAGGGTTTTGATAAATTGTTTATGAATTCATATTGATATTGATATTGTAGACTTTCATGGTTTTGTTGTAATGATTATGCTTTTCATTGTTATTGTGCTTAATTCTTGAGGATTGACCACCTTCACATGTTAAGTTGGATGTATGGTTGAGAGATTGTATGTCTAACTAGATCTACAACAATGAATTCTTGTTAATCTATCATGAGAATAGTTAGGTTAACAATGAAAGTTGTTAAAGACTACTCTTAATGCCATGTAATTTGTATTGGTTTCAAGAGATTAGTAATCCATTGAGTTGCATGAGAAATTGTTGTTTTTTAGAGAAAATAACTTGGAATTAAGTTTCTAGACTTAGACATATGAATTACAATGAACTCCATGAACCCTAGAATATTGCATGATGAAATAAACAAGGATTCATTACCCTAGAACTCTCTTTGACTCTTGTGTTTCTTACTTTATTTACTTTCCTTATTTAGCTTTTTTTTCCATAATTCACAACTTTTATTCCAATCCTCAAATAAAATCGATTCGATTTTATGATAGCTAAGTAACTTAAACCTTCATAATTGGATCCTCAATGGAACGATATTCAGACTTTACCGTCTTATATTATAACTTGACCCGTACACTTACGGTTAACACATAAGTGGCGCAATCACATTCTGGTAGTTGAATAAGTTGTTTTTCTAATAGTTGCTCTTGCATGTCTACAACATCATAGTCAGGAAATTGATAAATTTTTTCCTGTCTTTCTTTTAAAGTTAGGCGATGTCTCTCACCTCCATCATATTTCCTTTCGGATTTTGTTTTGTTTCCTTTTGGAGGAAGATTTTAGTGGGGTCGCATTGATGACCATAGATTCTTTTGTGGCATTCTTCAAAATATTTTCAGTGCCTTTGACTTCCTTCTTATCTTTCTTTACCTTAGGGACAAAGAAATCTTTTGGTCCTCTGTTGGCGATGCTCAGCTACATATCGTGGGCACTACTTGCCAACTCTTCAGATGTGCGGGGTTTGATTCCTTGTAGGATGTAGAGGAGTTACCAGTGCATGCCTTGGGTGCACATCTCGACCGCAGATAGTTCGATGAGTCAGTCTTTGCAGTTAAGACTCAGAGTTGTCCGTCGGTTGATATAATCGATGACTGGCTCTCCCTTCCGCTGCTTGGTGCTTATCAATTCCATCATGCTAACGATGCACCTAGTGTTGTAAAACTGGTTCAGGAACACTTTTTCTAGTTGCTCCCAACTATCAATCACCTTCGTCTCTAGATTGGTGTACCAGTCGAAAGCATTTCCTTTTAAGGTCCGAACAAACTATTTGACTTGAAGGTCTCCTCTAGTTCCTGCAATTTTGGAGGTTTCAACAAAATGAGCAACATGTTACTTTGGGTTGCCCTTTTCATCAAACTGCTGGAACTTCGGTGATTGATACCCAACTGGCATTTTTAAGTTGTCTATTGATAACACCTAAAATGTGCTATCTTCCTTATCTTAACTCGGGATCGTTGTGCTATTTAATGTGTCTATTATGTTATTTTTTAGGTTTTGAGCACTTAACAGGAGAGTAGGGTGTTAGCAACAACATCGAGCTAAAATGGACCAAAAAGGAGTTCCACGGCATCAACCGAGAAATAGAACTCCAAAATGACCAAAATGCCCCTAAAACCAAGGCGCCGTAGCGCTGCCTAGGTGTCGCGGCATTTTTTCCTAAGGAATTCCACTGGCAAAGCCGCAACAAGCATCGCAACGCTCCGAAACTATCTAGCGTGCTAATTTAGCGTCAGCGTTGCAGCGCTGCAGCAGTTTCTTTAAAAGAAATCTTCGATTTCTAAGTTAAATCATCGCCCGACCAACTAACTTTTGGCTCCATTCTCTCCTCTCTTCTTCTTTTCGTACCTAGGAACTTGAACCCAATAATCGGTGCCGATTATTGGCTAAGGTAACGTTTTTCTAGCTTGGGTATTAGGGATTTTCCTTGTAATTAATGTTCTTTTGAGGTTTTGAACTTAATTCAAGTATATGCATGATTTAATTTCGAGTTTTTAAGAATTACGATCAATTTGAAACGCTGGTGTTTATTTTGATTATTGCTTTGATTGTATTACAATTCGTGACAATTTGTTGTTTGTCAGTCATAGGAAGCAATAAGGTTAGCTTGCAAATCTAGATCGTGATGTGCATTGTTCTAATCAACCTAGGATTAAATCAATAGGATATTCAATCTAGGTCTATCCAATTGAATGTTCCGCCTAATTTTCATTTGAACTTATTGCGGTTAGGTTTAGTCAAATTTTGCATGCTTTTCATCGGTTTTCCTTAAATCTAACTTGTCGACTAGGACATTTCAATTCTGGTCTTTCCAATTGAATTGATTAGGTGCTAGCTTCAATGGATTTAGTAATGACGAACCAATGATAAGAACATCGGACAAAGAATTGAATTCATGTGCTACATTTTATGTCATTCTTTGTTTAAATTGTTGAAACTAAATTGTAAAGTTTGCTTTATAAATTTTCCCTCACTGGGCTCTTCTAGCTCATTCTTTTCTTTTATGTTTTTCGCCCCAAGGAATACGAGAGTTTCAAAAGCCTACTGAAGATGAAGCCTGCCACCCGATTAAACTCTTTCTAGCAATATGTTTGTAAATTCTAAAGTCTACACGTAGATAAGAGTTTGTTAACATATGGTTTGGACATGAAACAAGTCTTTAGATAGGGGTGATATTTATAAAACTGTTTCTTCAAGTAAATTATGTCAGCATGTATTCGAGATTTAAATAAATTTGTATGTTAAACTTACCCAAAAAGATAAGTATGGGTAGGATGGGCGATAGATACAACATATTTGTCATCCTCATATCTCTTAAGTTTTAATACGTTAATCTGCAGTGGGATGTGAAGGAGTTAGGTGTAAGATCGGTATGGTAACCCTATGGTTGCGCCACTTTAAGTGTTAACTGCAAGTGTACGGGTCAAGTTATAATATAAAATGGTAAAGTCTAAATATCGTTCCACTAAGGATCCAATTATGAAGGTTAAAGTTACTTAGCTATTCTAGAGTTGAATCAATTTTATTTGAGGATTAGAATTGAATCTGTGATTTATGGAAAATATAAACTAAATAAGAAAAGTAATAAAGTGAGAAACACAAGAGTCAAAGAGAGTACAAGGGTAATGAATCCTTGGTTATTTCATCATGCAATATCATCGAATTCATGGATTTTATTTGTAATTCATATGCCCAAGTCTAGAAACTTAATTCCAAGTTATTTTCTCTCAAAAAGAACCATTCTCATGCAACTTGATTGATTACTAATCTCTTGAAACCAATAAAATTTACATGGCATTAAGAATAGTTTTTAGCAACTTTTATTGTCTACCTAACTACTCTCGTGATAGATTAACAAAAATTCATTGTTATAGATCAAGTTAAACATACAATCTCTCAATCATACATCTAACCTAATATGTGAAGATGGCCAATCCTCAAGAATTAAACACAATAACAATGAAAAGCACAATCATTCCAACAAAATAATGAAAGTCTACAATATCAACATGAATTCATAAACAATTTATCGAAACCCTAAAACTAAAGAGTTTAGCCACTCATAGCTTGAAGCAACATGTTCAAACAATATAAATAAAGAAAGAGTGTAAAGAAAGGGAAACTCTACTGAAAAGAAGCTCTTGATTGAGGTAGCACCGTCACAATCTCTTTAGCTCTAACGTCGGAACTCGAACGGCACCACGACTCTCTCGAACTCTTTTCCTCTTCCTTGCAACTCACTCACTCTTCGAACTCTTTTATGAACTCTCACTCAATTCTCTCCTTCTTGTAACTCTTTTGGTCTGTAATTTCGTACTTTGATTGATGTTTAGGGCTGCTGGAAACCCCCCAAATTTATAGAGTTGGTCGCCCAAAAACTTATCAAAAATACATTTTTTTCATTTACAGAAATTGGTGCCGCGTCGCTGGTCTATAGCTCTGCCACTTATGGAAAGAGAGCGTCGCGGCGCTACGGCTGTGATGCACAGACCTGCTCTCGGGTTTCAGCGCCGCGACTGTGATGTACAGACCTGCTCTCAGGTTTTAGCGCCACGGTGCTGCCCCAATTTTGGGAACTTTATTATTTTCTTCTCTTTTTCACCGTATTCTTGCTCGGCTTTGATCTTTTGGTCTTTTCTTCTAATTTTCCTCATTTTAACCTGAAAACCACTAGCAAACAAGTGAAATATAATATAAACTCCCATAATTTGACAGGATAGAAAGCACTTTTCAAGTGCTTATCCCTAAAGGGGGGTTGAATAGGGTTTCTTAAAGCTAATTTAAACTTTTTACTAATGTGAACGGAATTAAGCAAATTAATACACTTTTTGCAATAAGTAATTTAAATAATAATTTTATGCAATTATATTAAATTCAAAATAATCAAGAAATTAAAATCAACACTTTTAAAGCATCTATTTAACTTTAGTAATAAGATTGGTAATAAAGATATAAAATTAAAAACTACCAATCAACACAAACCAATTAATTTCAAGAACAAAAACTACAATTAATTTCAAGGAATAAAATATAAGAACAAATTAATTACAAAATTAAATATGATAGAGATAGAGAAGTTGACACCAAAAATTTTATAGTGGTTCGGCACAACCGGCCTACGTCTACTTCCCAAGCTTCTCTTGGATACTTCACTAAAAGTCTTGATTCTTTCCACGGCTTATAGTCAAACCACTGCACCGCTCTTTTTGCGAGTTTAAGAGCAAACTCAATCCTTTCGATGGATTAGGATCAAACCGTTACAATCACTCTTTTTCGGGATCAAGAGCAACTCTTACAAAATGTTTGGAAAAAATTAAAGAACACACTTGAGAAACTCTCTAAAAGAGAGGATTTACAAATTTTGACCACTCAACAAATAAATCCTCACAATATAATAAATCTCTCTCAAGAATTAGATAAAAAGAAGAAAAATTGAAGCTTGCGGAGAGAGTAACAACGACTTGGTGTTTAACGAGGATTATAAAAGATATGAAATTTTGTTGCTGAAATTTGGAGAAGATAAAGTGTTTAAAAATAGAGGAAAGTATGTGAAAACCAAATTCAATTTGAGCCATTAGATATTTGTAAATGAAAATTAAATGGTGGAGAGTTAAACACAAACATAAAATAATATTAAATTAATTTTTTTTTTTAAAAGCAACTAGCCATTAGACACAAACATATATAATAATATTAAATCCATCTTCTTTTTAAATTAATTTTCTTTTTAAAATCATTTTCTTTTTAACATCAATAAAAAAATTTTAAAAAAAAACCCACAAAGTGTCACTTCTCCATTATTCCAAGTGGCACCTTTCAATTGGTCCACTTTGATGAAAAAAATCTGCAACATCATCAGCTCAAGATTTTTTCGTTAAGCTTGTTTCGACCATATCTTCTTCGTTGAACTCCGATTTGAGTGATTCAAATTGCGTTCAAACCGTTGTTCCAAGCTCCACATAATAGACACTTCAAAATACTCAAATTGTTAATAAAAGAAAAGCAGGTTTGTTATCATCAAAACATTAATTAATCAATTTGAGATTAAGAGCCAAAAAGCCAACATTAGGAATATATGTGCGGAAGAAATTAGGATTTAAAGCACTCTAACTATATCAATTTTAACAATTAAATATGCTTGTTCTCAAAATCGAAAATGAGGAAGATACTTGTAGTTCAAAATTGAATCGAATTCCTCCAAGATTTTGATCATGAACACTTCGTGGACCACCACAAGTAGCTTCCTCGTTATTCTCTGGCCTTAGAACAGACTTTAGAAAGGACTGTGGGATCCAAATTATGATGAATTTGGAGCAAATTTGTGAGTAAATGAGTTTAGGAGAGTTTGTGAGCTAATAGCAATTTTCAGCATAATTCCACCAAATTATCAACCCACTCTCAATCTTTCTTTCTTCTATATAAAGAAGAATTCATGCAAATCACATTTGCCATGAAATTGACACCTTAATTGGTAATTAACCAAGTGGATTTGAAGGTGGAAGACGGTGGATTACTGGTGTTTCTAAAACACTTACCTCATACTTCTACCATGCAAATAATGGAAAATTCCACTTTCTTAAAAAAAAATAAATTTCTAAAATTCATTTTATATTTAAATGAATTTTCCTTTTTCCAATTAATTTTGTTAATAAATTTTGCTAATTAATTTTATATAATATTAATTTAATATATAATTTATTTAAATACTAATTAATTAAATAATGAAATTAATTATATTAAATTAATAAATTTTTCACTTGTCCAGACAATTTCCAATAGAT
This sequence comes from Citrullus colocynthis, assembly GCA_031780015.1. Classification (NCBI taxonomy): domain Eukaryota; kingdom Viridiplantae; phylum Streptophyta; class Magnoliopsida; order Cucurbitales; family Cucurbitaceae; genus Citrullus; species Citrullus colocynthis. Next base: position 967,262 of record QLSR01000140.1, read on the forward strand.
TAATCTCTACTCATGTGATTAATATTTAAATCACATTTAAATATTTCAACTCTCAATTTTCGTTTAATGCATAATTAAAACGAAGAAACCGTAAATCTTACTCCTTAAATGAATTTGAACTATCACACCCCCTCCCAGGTACCCTCTTAACATAGGAGAAAGTGTGAGGACAATAGACATCGACCCTCTTATAGTATCTACTACCAACCTGTTCAATCCTCAAACATGAACAAACACTCAATAAACAGTTATAAATTATAATCGAACATTAAACTCCAACTTAGGATAAACTAGCATACAAGTACAGACTTCCATTTAAACCTATAAGTAACATAAGATTACGAGTTCCCACTCTTTAACCCTCTATATGTATAACACATAACTTATTTACAAATATTTACAATGTACACACACTAGTGGCAGGCTCAGACAAGTTGTTATGTAGGCTAAGCACCCCAATTTTGCTCGCTACCTGGAAAATAGAAAAAATGAAAGAAAACATGAGCTAGGTTGCCCAGTGAGTGACAAGTTCAAAAAATCCTTACTTAACACAGGAATACGACAAAATCATGCTCGAAAATCAGTGATAAAACAATAAATAGTTCATCTCTAAACTCACAAAAAACATGCTTGATAAACGATAATAAAACCATATTCATTTTATCCTCGAATACCATAAAAAGATTTCTATAATAGTCTGAAAGATTTTCCTTAGTTGACAGAGCGGAGCTCAATGCTACTCAACATCGAAAACATCCTTAGTTGGGGTGGAATAATCACGACACACCCAATGTCGTTAACCTTAGTTGTGTGGAGTAATCTCAACACAACAACGTCGAATATACCTCTATGTGCACATAGAAATCATAACTTAGGTTGCCATATACCTTCTCAAGTCCTTCAGTGTCGGGTCTCATATACAAGATTTAAGTCACCCATATGCCTTCTCCATTTCCTTCGGCATTGGGGACCATTTCCATATTCAGACTGCCCATATGCCTTCTCCGCGTCCTTCGATATTGGGAGCCTTTCTAAAACATAGTCTAAAAATAACGTACTTTTGAAAATAACAAGATAGTAATCACAAGTTTATGACATCTCAAAATTTCACAAATTCACCATCAAATATCATGTTCCATAAAATTGAGAATTATAAATAACATGTCTTTCATAAAACTTGTTTAACAATTAGCATGCTCTCATAATATTTACATGCTAGAAAACACATGCTTACTTCAAAACAAGTAGTCATAGTTGCACAATAAAACTCATGAGAATATAAACATTAGATCATGCTTACAAACATAATAGAGCATCATGAAATCTTTGTATAAAATAAAGATTGTTTTGAATAAAATTTGTCAATCATAAATTATCATGGGCCCTTAATCGATTATAGGTCTTTCCTAACTCTTCTCAGCCTGAAATGACATAATTTCTTTTTTTAGATTCCTTAAGATTCCCATTAAGGTGTAACAAATATGCCTTAAGTATTAATGTAAAGCTCACTAGCGAGATGAAACTACTTAACAAAATCAAACAACCAGCGAGACTTAGTCTACCAGCAAGATCCTTACTAGCGAGACTAAGCAAACAGCGAGATCTTACTAGCGAGACCAAGCAACCAGCAAGATTTACCTGACCAGCGAGACTAGCGAGACCAACGAGATTTATGAGACAAAAATGGCCAGCAAGACTTAGCGAGATTGGTTTCGCTGCTCAACTGCTAAATGTAGTACTTCCAGCCTGAATTATAATTTCCTTCCTCTTACAAACTTGTAGAGAAATGAGTATACTAGCTTACCTCCAAATTTTAGGGTCTATGTCCCCTTTGTTCGTCGGATAACCCAATTTTACTCCAACCTGCTCCAGATTACTTAAGAAATTGAACTAGTTACTTCTCTACCTACAATTTCACCTGTTTTTCTTCACATTGAAGACGAAATTCTTATAAGGAGGTGGTAAATTGTAAACTCTACTTTTATTTCTAAGTACTTAACTTAAGTATGTAATAAGTTGTGGACTTAATCAAAATGTCTTATTTAGATTGAAAGGAGAAGTGCAGGAAAGTCGAGGAAGATAGGCTTGTGATTAAGCCGAGAGTATTTTTGGTAAGTTAATTTTAAATCCTTATGAGATAAATCGAGCTTGGAATCTTTTTTGATATCCCAACTAGAATATAAAAGACTTAAGAAGGATGTCACATTTGAACCAAGGTGGAAAGATGCAATTAAGGATTTTAATTATTTTTAGAATTATTATTATTATTGTGTAATTATTATTAAATGAAAGGAAAGGAAAAAAAAAAGAAAAGAAAAGAAAGGAAATTTTGATTAAGTTAGTGGATGAAATTAAAAAAAGAAAAGAAAAGAAAAGAAAGAAAAGAAAAGAAATAGAGACAACAAGAAAAACAAAGTCGGTGGTGGAGGATATATTTTAAGGTGGAAGCATATCTTTCAACTCATGAGAGTAACTATCCTACCTAGGATTTGGAGTTAGCTGCAGTTATCCTAGCATTAAAGATATGACGGCATTATCTGTTTGAAGAAAAGTGGCACATGAAGGGAATAGCGCGCGATCGCGTTCTTTGATTTATTGAAAGAATTAAAAATACAAACAATTAATAAAAGGTTAAGCAACATACATTTGCCGATCTAACCAATAGTCTTCTCCTTATAGTCTTCTTTTTTTAAAAGATATTCCTTGTTATGACTCTAGCAAGAATTCGGTTTGTGGGAAACGCTTGTTGAAAGAATATAGGGAGCTAGAAGAAAAATGTTCTTAGAGCTTTTCTAAGAAAATTGAGAGAATTTCTAGAGGAAGAATTTTAGAGTAATCGTAGAGATTATTCTTCTAGAGAGGTGTGTGTTCTATGAGGGCTCCTAAGGGCCCTATTTATATAAGTCCATGGATTACTCCTAATAACCTCTCTGCATATATTTTAAATTGAATATTTAATAATATCCAATATTAATACATATTTATCCAAATAATATCTCATATTAAATGGTTTACAATATTTAAATCTTATTTAAATATTTATTTTCTACAGAATCTTTAATTTGAATCTTATCCAAATTAAATAATTAATTTTTTGAATTCAATTCAAATTAATTAATTAATTCTCCCTCTATTTATTTATATGGATTTCATCGAAATAGATAATTAATTATTTGCATCATATTCAAATAAATTAATTTTTCATATTATAAAGTTATTGTTTGAATATTATTCAAATAAACTTTATAATAAATCACGTAATTAATTGTATCCAATACAATTAATATTTTCTCTCATAAATTTGAACATTTCAAAATTTTATTTCAACATAGTTAATCCTTATTGGTCCGTGGTGAGCTAGCAAGGGGACCTTATGGACCTACAGATTAACATTCATGCATTAACTATATGGCAAACCACTATAGACATATAGTTGAACTCTTATACACTGTAGGACAAGTTGTGTCCATGGATATTATATAAGCAAGTCAATCATTCACGAGTTGTTCATAATTACAGCTAGGTCAAATGTCTGTTCTACCCCTGTAACTACCTCTTATTCTTAAGTTCCACTGATTTCTCTAATGAACAACTTGTTTATGATCCAACCATAACTATGTCCCTCTCGGGCGAGTGGGAGAGTGTGGCTCCTTGTTCAAGACCCAAAATCAACACTTAAGGGAACTACTCATCTACTTACCCTATTTTGGAATGAGTAAATTTCATATTGTGAAGTTATGTTCCCAGCTCCCTATTTAGTCAAATCCCCAAAATGGTAGACTTCCTAAGTCGGCAACTCAGGTCACTCTCACCCATGCAAATCAAAGGACTGACCTCACTGACAGGAGTTCATAAGTCACTCAAGATTAAGATTGAGTCACACATGATCATCCTATGAAATATTAATCTCATCAATTAACAGATTTACAAAGAGAGATTAAATATTTCACAATCAGGTCTTACACAAACTCTTTGTATAGGATACCCCCACTCACATGTCTCCACATGAACGGTTTGGATCAAACCATCTGTAACTATTACAAAGTGGGTTGTATCCATAATGTCACCAGGATAAGGCACCCAACCTTATCCATATGCTATAAACCTTTAGGTTATTTCTTGAAAATGATTCACCTATATGTCAATTACATACATGTTCAAGACTTCATGCAATAACCTTAGATTTTTCCATTAATGGATAAATTAATATTGCATAATTAATAATTAAATTAACTAATCAATTACGAGACTTTCGGGCACAAATCCCAACACCACATCTATATAGATCATAAGAGTCTGAAGTGTATCTTTGATTATAAGGAACTTAACATGAGACAAAGAAGGTGGTTGGAATTGATTAAAGATTATGATTATACTATTGAATATCACCCAGGAAAGGTGAACGTCGTAGCTGATGCTTTAAGTAGAAAATCCAGGGGTAGTACAAGCTCTCTAAATGCTCTAAGAGTTACTATGCTCAAGGAATTCAGGAATAGTGCTACTAGTTTAAAAGTGACTGATAATGGAACGTTGTTAGCACATTTCCAATTGAGGCCCGAGTTAGTTAATGAGGTGGTAAGAAAACAGTCAGAAGATCCTGTGATTAGAAAGCTAGTAGAAGAAGTAAAGGCCTAGCGAAGAATGGATTTCGAACTAAGATCTAATGGTGCACTATTGAAACATGGTAGGATTTATGTGCTAAAGGTTACGGAAGTTAAACAAGCGATTCTTGAAGAGGCACATAGCTCAACTTATGCTATGCATCCTGGTAGTACCAAGATGTATAGGACGCTATGGAATTTCTATTGGTGGCCAAGTATGAAGAAGAAGATAGTTAGTATGTACCAAGATGTTTAATTTGTCAGCAAGTAAAGCCTAAAAGTTAGAAGCCAGCAGGGTTGTTGAATCCACTCCCCATTCTCAAGTGGAAGTGGGAGCACGATACGATGGATTTTCTATTCGGATTGCCAAGAACTCCAACTGGTGTTGAAGGGATTTGGGTAATTGATAAACTGACAAAGACAACACGTTTCCTACCAGTTAAGGCGACTTATACACTGAATAGACTGCCACAAGTGTACGTGGATAAGATTGTAAGTCAGTACGGAGTTTCAGTGACTATTGTATCAGACAGAGATCCTAGGTTCAATTCTAAGTTTTGGATGAGTTTGCAATAGGTTTTGGAACTAAGTTGCAGTTCAATACAACTTTTCATCCTTAGATTGATGGACAGTCAAAGAGGACACTCCAGACTTTGGAAGATATGCTCCGAGCTTGTGCTCTACAGTTCAAAGGTAATTGAGATGTAAATTTGTCTTTAATGGAGTTTGTTTATAATAATAGCTACCAGTCGAGCATAGGTATGGCTTCGTATGAAGCATTATATGGCAGGCCGTGTAGAACCCCAGTGTGTTGGAGAGAGGTTGAAGAAAGAAAATTGGTTGGACCAAAAATTGTACAGATTGCAACAGAGAAGATTGAAATGATTAAGGCGAACCTTAAGATGGCTTGAGATCGATAGAAGAGTTATACTAATAATAGGAGAAGAGATCTTGAGTTTGAGGTTGGTGATAGAGTATTCTTGAAGAGTTCACTGTGGAAGGGAGATTTGAAATTCGGTAGGAAAGGGAAGTTGAGTCAAGGTATATCCTTACGAGATCGTGGAAAGAGTTGAACCAACAGCTTACAAATTAGCTTTGCCAATGGAGATGTCCAAGATTCACAACGTGTTTCACGTTTCGGTTTTAAGGAAATAGATTCTAAACTCGATTTATCTCATAAGGATTTAAAATTAACTTACCAAAAATACTCTCGACTTAGTCCACAAGCCTATTCCTCGGCTTTCCTTCACTTCTCCCTTCAATCTAAACAAGATATTGCGATTAAGTCCATAACTTAAGTTAAGTACTTAGAAATGAAAGTAGGGTTAACATGAACGTTTTCAAATTCTTTCATCACCCTGTTCTTAGGTTTAGTCCATGAGCTAAACTTTTTAACCTAGTTAATTAACATTCGTCAACTACCGAAACATTCCATTATAGCCCAGTAGCTGCACTCTCCTCACTATTAGATATATTTCTGTCCACTTGATATACCATAATTGGTAAGTCAATCCTCCACAAGTTGTTCATAATTACAGCTAAGTCAAAATTACTTTTTATCCCTATAATTACATCTTGTTTCTTAAGTCCCATTGATCCTCTAATGAACAATTGGTTTATGGTCCAACCACCAAACTGAGTCCCTCTGGGACCAATGAGAGGGTGGGGCCCCTTGTCCAAAACCCGAAGTCAACACTTAAGGAACAACTTCTTTACTAATCTAAAATTAGGTAAGAGTGAATTTCATCTTGCAAGACTATATCCCTAACTATCTACCTGATCTTATCCCTAAAATGATAGGCTTATTGATTTGGTAAACTCAGGCCACTCTCACCCATGCAGATTAAAGAATAATCCCAAATAAACAGGAGTTCATAGTAAGCTTAGGATTAAGATCGACTTACCTAGGTCATCATATTGAAATAATTAGTCTTACTAGTAAGTAGTGTTATGAAGTAAAAGTGATTATTTCATGGTCTGGTCCTGTGCAAACTCATTGCATAGGATGCCCCAACTCTCATATCTCAACATGAACAATATAGGATCACATCATTTGTATCAAATACAAAGTGGGCCACATCAATAGTATCTCTAGACCATGGAGATACTATATCCAAAGGTTCTTAGTTTATTGGATTTAATAAATGCAATTCATATATGATGTGCACTTTCCGTGTCAACTGCAAGTGTACGAGTCAAGTTATAATATAAGACGATGAAGTCTAAATATCGTTCCACTGAGGATCCAATTGTGAAGGTTTAAATTACTTAGCCATTGTAGAATTGAATCAATTTTATTTGAGGATTAGAATTGAAGTTGTGATTTTGGAAATAAAACTAAAAAGGAAAGCAAATAGATAAGAAACACAAGAATCAAAGAGAGTTCTAGGGTAATGAATCATTGTTTACTTCATTATGTAACATTTTAGGGTTCATGGATTTCATTGCAATGCTCATGCTTAAGTCTAGAAACATAAATTCAAGTTATTTTCTCTGAAAAACAACCTTTTTCTCATCCAACTCAATTGATTCCTAATTTCTTGAAACCAATACAAATTATATGGCATTAAGAGTAGTCTTTAGCAACTTTCATTGTTAACCTAACTATTTTCATGAGAGATTGACAACAATTCTTTGCTATAGATCTAGTTAAACATACAATCTTTCAATCATACATCTAACCTAACATTCAAACATGATCATTCAACAAGAATTTAAGCACAATAACAAAGAAAAGCATAATCATTACAACAAAACTATGAAAAATCTACAATATCAACATAACTTTATAAACAAATAATCAAAACCCTAAAACTAAACAATTTAGCCACTCATAGCTTGAAGCAACATGTTCAAACAATATAAACAAAGAAAGAGTGTAAAGAAAGGGAAACTCTACGGAAAAGAGGTTCCTAATTGAGGAAGCACCGTCAAGATCACATTGGCCTTCACGTCGGAACTCAAACGGCACTACGACTCTCTATCGAACTCTTTTCTCTCTTTTCTGTAGCTAATTCACTCTTTGAACACTCTAATGAACTTTCACTCAATTCTCTTCTCCTTGCGTCTCTTAGTGAGTAGATTGGTGATTAGGGCTGCTGAAAACCCTCTCATTTATAGAATTGGCCGCCCAAAGTTCTTTCCAAAAATACAAAATCTTCTAATTAGGAAAGATGGTGCCGCGACGCTGGTCAATGGCGTTGTGGCACTGATCGATAGACAAAGGTGGCACCGCGCTACATGATGGCATCATCATAATAGCCTACCTTCAGCGTCGTGTTGCAGCGTCGCGATGGGGGAGTTGTGTTAAGATAACTGTTTTTGGCAGATTTGGCATTTTCTTCTCTTTTCCACTAAATTCTGGCTCGGTTTTGATTTTTTTGCTTTCACTTCTAATTTTCTTTATTTTGACCTGAAAACCACTAGCAAACAAGTGAAATCTAATATAAACTCCCTTCATTTGAGAGAATAGAAAACACTTTTCAACCGCTTTTCACCACCCCAAACTTAGAGATTTGCTAGTCCCGAGCAAAGAATAAAATCAAATAGAGGGAGTTTAGATGAAGAAGTATGCAATCGACTCATGTCTTAGAGAATAGCATTTAAGAGCTTAAGTAGAAACATGCAAGCATAACTATATTGTTATAATTATTTAAGGCCAAATCTTGCCATCTCCCATGTGTGTGTGCAAGCCTCATTCAATTTAAAATGCTAGAACTCAAATTAGGACTTACAGGAGTTCCTTAGTTTTCCCTCTACTCTAACTCATGCACCAATCTTCAAGCATCCACACATTTCAAGTGAGTAATATGTCCACTAAGGTACCATTCAATCATATATTTTTTATGGGCCCTAAACTTGCATTCTTTCACCTAGGGGCACTAGCTTTCACACATTCACTATAGGAACTCGTACCTAGTCAATTCACAGGCATCTTACTGATCACAACAAAGGCAACTCTTTTTACCCCCATCCATGCATACTCATTACTAGTTTAGCATTTAAAAAGATAGGCATATAAAACTCATATATTTTTGTGTACATTTCTTTTCTTTTCTTTTCTTTTCTTTTCTTTTTTCAATGGCATGTATATTCTTTTCTTTTTTCTTATTCTAAGATTACAAACTATTATGCATTTCTACTCTCTAACCAGTGGGGCCTTTCAGAGTGACAACCAAATACACCCAACTTAATCCCTTTTCAGTTAAAGATTCTAAATTAAAGTTGCTACGTGCTCAAGAATATGGGAGTTTTAAAAGGGACTTTAATGAATTAACTCAAGATAATGCTATTATATTTTCACAATGAGTCATCTATCATGCAAATTCAAATCTCATCATGGGTAATCAACATCAAAGCACACAACCATAGAAAACATTTCCATTATCTTTAAAAACTCTAAAATTATCAAAAATTTTCAAAATTTCATTAATATGCATATGATCATTAAAAACTCACAAACATGCATAGCAGGATAAGAAAACACACAAAAGTACGAGTAACACCTCCCATCCCAAACTTAGAATCCTGCATTGTCCCCAATACATAAGAACATTTAACAAAGGAAAAGCAAGCCTGGGAGCAAGCGGGAAGCCACCAAACAAGCTTAGTGTAAGGAGTACTTTGTGTGATGAACCAAGATCCTAAAAAATATGAAAGCATATGAGTGACTCAAATATTTATTGAAAATAAAACTAAAAAGAAAAATAAAGAAAGCAATAAAATTGGGTTGCCTCCCAATAAGCGCTTGGTTTAAGGTCTCTTAACTAGACCGAACCAATGGATCATTCTATGAAAGCAAGATTCCGCTGATGTAATGCTTCAAACGTTGACCATTTGCTTTGAAGATTGTCCCATCATTGCTTTGCAATTCCACGGCTCCATGTGGGGACACCTTTACAATGACAAAGGGTCTCGACGATCGTGTCTAAGCTTTCCTGGAAACAAACGTAAACATGAATTGAAAACTAATACTCTTTGTCTAGGAAGAAAGGTCCGTGGGGCGATCTTCTTGTCATGCCATCTAGCGGTGCACTCTTTATAGAGTTTGACATTCTCGTAGGCTTGAGCGTGGAACTCCTCCATCTCATTAAGTTCCGAGAGGCGTTTCTCATTGGCCTTGTCAAAATCAATGTTCAGCTTCTTGATGACCCAATAAGCTCTATGCTTGAGCTCTATCGGTAAGTGACAAGCTTTTCCAAACACCAACCTGTATGGTAAAGTACCAATTGGGGTTTTGAAAACTGTACGGTAGGCCCACAATGCATCATCGAGCTTTAAAGTTCAATCCTTCCTATTGGTCTTGACAGTCTTTTCCAAAACCTGCTTGATTTTCGTATTAGATAACTCAACAAGATCATTAGTTTGAGGATGATAAGCTGTAGTAATTTTATGATTGACATTATATTTTTGCATCATGGATTCAAACAACTTATTGCAAAAGTGAGGACCCTCATCACTAATAATAGCTCTAGATATAACAAAACATGTGCAGATGTTTTTATGTAAGAATTTTAAACAGTACGAGCATCATTGGTCCTAGTAGCTATGGCTTCTGCCCATTTAGAAACATAATCAACTGCAACTAGAATATATAGGTAGCCATCAGAAGACATAGGAAAAGACCTCATAAAGTCAATACCCTAGACATTAAAGAGCTCCGCTTCCAAGATAGGTTTCATTGGAAGCCCATGTTGTCTAGAAATATTGCTAGTACGTTGGCACCTATCACATGATTTTACAAAGGTATAACAATCTTTAAAAAGTGATGGCCAATAAAAACCAGATTGAAGTACCTTATATGCAATTCTAGTGGGTCCAAAGTGACCTCCATAGGGAGAATCATAACATGAATTTAGAATATTTACCAGTTCTTCTTGAGGCACACACTTCCTTATCATACTATCAGCACAAACCTTGTAGAGAAGTGGGTCTTCCCAGTGGTAAGATTTAACATTGTTTAAAAATCTCTTCTTTTGTTGAGAGTTCATGTCAGGTGGCAAATGTCCTCCTACAAGATAGTTAACTATGTCAGCAAACCAAGGCAAACTATCCTTTCTTTACTTGATATAGTTGTTCATTAGGGAACATCTCAACAATGGGGGGACAAGAGTTAGCATCCCCATTTTCAATCCTAGACAGGTGGTCTGCAACCACATTTTCACATCCTTTTTTGTCTTTGATTTCTAAATCAAATTCCTGCAAACAATAAGATCCACCTCATTAGCCTAGGTTTGGAATCTTTCTTATCAAACAAATACTTCAAAGCAGCATGGTCAGCATGCACCACAATTTTAGAGCCAAGCAAGTATGATCTAAATTTATCAAGGGCAAACACAACTAGTAGTTCCTTTTCCATAGTAGTGTATTTCTGTTGAGTACTATCAAGAGTCCTACTAGCTTAGTAAATTGTCCTAAACATGTTATCTTTACATTGGCCTAAAATAGCTCCTAAAGCATAGTCGCTAGCATCACACATGATTTCGAAAGATTGACTCCATTCAAGTACAACAATAATAGGTGCAGAAATCAATCTTTCCTTCAAAGTATTAAAAGCTAGTAGACATGCATCATCAACCACAAACTTAGCTTCCTTTTCTAACAAGTTACTCAAAGGTTTAGCAATTTTAGAAAAATCTTTAATAAATCTCCTGTAAAACCCTACATGCCTAGGAAGCTTCTGACTCCCTTCACAATGTTAGGAGGTGGTAATTGTCCAATGGCGGCTATTTTGGCCCTATCCACCTCCAATTCGTTTGAGAGACTTTGTGCCCCAAAATGATGCCCTCCTTGACCATGAAGTGACACTTCTCCCAATTCAGAACAAGATTAGCATCTTGGCATCTCTGAAAAACACGAGCAAGATTAGCAAGACAAGAATCAAATGAAGACCCAAATATGGAAAAATCATCCATGAAAACCTCCATTATGTCTTCAATGAGCCCCTGAAAAATAGACAGTATACAACATTGAAAAGTAGTGGGGGCACTACATAAACCAAAAGGCATTCTCCTAAAAGCAAATGTAAGCCCCATACTTGTCAATGAGAGAAGGTAAGAAAGAAGAAACTATGGGACAGATACTGAGTAAAGAAAAATTGGCCGAGTTGTGTAAGAGCAAAATTGACTGAGTGTTGGCCATGTGATGGATGATTATGCGTTGAGGGTATGTCTAAGCTTGACAAGAGTTGCCGCTGGTAGGCATGCGTTGAAGAGGGCAGCTCGGCGTGAGAGTAGTAGAAGAAAGGAGGGTGCAATATGCGTTAGTAGAAGTATCTGTTGAAGGCTACTATGTGCTAGAAGTTGGCATTGCTATGCGTTGAGATGGCCTATGCGTTGAAGGTTGGTATGCGTTAGTGCATAAAAAAAGGGGTCGAGAGGGCCATGCAGTAGTCGGCTATTCAGCGTTGGGCAATCAGTGGCATGGTAAGTAGAGGCTATGCGTTGCCGAAGCCATGCGCAAAAGGTTGCGTTGGCTAATTCAAGAAGGAAGATGATGGTAGAGCAGGTAAGTCGGTGATTTATATTGACATATAAGTGAGTAGGACATATTTTCGAACTCAGATTGACTCCATTTTGCAGAAGAACAACGAGGAAAGGTGGAAGAAGGTGTTTATATCGAATTCAAGTAGAAACCAGATCATTTTCATGGTGACTTTGAAGCTGGAACCAGAAGCTTGATTGTTGCTGATAAATCTGGACACTAATCGGTATTTGAAGGAGAGTGAGCTGAGGAAGTTGAAGCTAGGATTGAAATTTTGAGGTTAGTAAGTTGATTCAATTCCTAGCAACTTCCATGAAGGATGTTTAAGCTAAATCCGAGCAAAAATGTGTTAATTTCTAGGAGGAAGTAATCGAAGTTGAATTGTTAGACAATTCAAGGCAGTCGAAGTTATTTGGGAATAGTTCTCAAACGAAGACGAGTTATGGCCTGAAATTTTGAGGTAAGCTAGGAAACTCACTACTTTACAAGATTGTAGAAAAGGGGAGGTTCTGATTTTGGCTGTAATATGGTTTTCAGCAGGATAAAGAGAGAGTTAAAAGGGAAGGAAGGAAGGAAGCAGTGGTATCAGGTGTTGTTAAGACAGTGGTATCACTAAGAAGCTGGAGAGTGAGCAACGGAACGAGTGTCGCTGATAACGCAAAGAGCTTTGCATCTCACAACTCTCGCGGAAGTCTCGCTAGGTATCACTTCTTAAGGTAATCTCGCTAGTCTAGTTCACTCCGGTTTCGCTAGTGCAATACTAAGTGGTGTGATTTCGCTGGTAGTCTCACTAGTGACATAGAGTATCGCTAGTTATGAATATTTTGGAAAAAGAGAGTCTCAATGAAGGAGTGAGAATGGTATACGTATATGCATACTTAATGATTATGGAGAGGGAGTTCAAAGAAAACCTAATGTGAGAAATGTGTTTTTACAGGCCAAGAAGAGCTCGGAAAAGCATATAATCCACTCGGGACCTAAGACAAATTGTGAGTGACTTTCTATTTCATCCAAGGATTATTTCTAACATTGTGCAAGTGAAAACGAGTATGTCATATGAAATTCTGTATGCGTGTTATCTAAATGCAACCCACGGCCGAAGGCCTATGTGTGAAGGCCTATGGGGATATGAAATATGATACACCATGCTGAGGGACCATGGGTGAAAGCACTTGAAAAATTGATTGAGATGGATTCTAATGCCGAAGAACCTTGTAAGAAGGCATATGGAAAACCAGTACATGATGGCTTGGTACTAAAGAACCACGAGTGAAGGCACTTGAACAGTGGATTGATTTGGAACTTAGTGCTGAGGGACATCATGAGAAAGCTGTGAAGGCGTGTGAATGTATGAATAATGAGAATTTGTTCATGAGGTTAAGTGCGTTGAGCTTTGCTCTGCTACCTCTTGGGAAAATATTTATATTATATTTATTTAATGGCATGAGTGACCTAGGAATCTGTAGTTATTATGATCAGTATTAATTCAAGGATTTAATTGTAATTGGATAACTTAGTCACTCATTGGGCTTTAGGCTCATGCTTTCTTGTTTATTGTTGTTCGTTTTAGGTAGCGAGCGTGTCCAGGACGCCTAACCTACAAAAGATCCTCGTTTGGGCTTACTCTGCATTAGTTCTCTGGGATAGTTATAAATACTCAGTTTATGTACATGTTTTGTCATACATGATCCTTGTAGTATAACGAGGGTGGGTTTTGTACTGTGTGCTGAACAAATACCTGTTATGATAAATTATGAATTGAGAAATCAGAATTTAGAATTTATGTTTAACTCATGACGTTTCACTAGCATAAAGCTTTGTATAATTGATCTGGTATTGATTTATGTTTCAAGATTTAATTTATGTTTCAAGATTTATGATGACGAGTAGGTCGCACCTACTGGGTTAAGAAGGGAATCTGGGAGGGGGTGTGACACCAATCACAGGTTTAAAGGTCAAAAAGCTATTGTTAGCTCTAAATTCCCACATACAAAGACAGAGATTAACTCAATTGAGAGGATTCAGAAAAAAAAAAAAAAAAAAAAAAAAAAAAAAAAAAAAAAAAAAAAAAAAAAAAAAAAAAAAAAAAAAAAAAAAAAAAAAAAAAAAAAAAAAAAAAAAAAAAAAAAAAAAAAAAAAAAAAAAAAAAAAAAAAAAAAAAAAA